>VACF01000504.1:0-41339 GCA_006891605.1 Pleurozium schreberi | reverse complement strand
TATCAAAGTTTTTCGGTGGTAAGTCACGTTCGTTCTCTTCCCTGGCGGAAGTGTCCACTGTGACGGAGCTCGCTAAGCCCAACAATCCATATGCCAAGCGTCGGAAGATGGGTTTCAATTGTCCATTGGGGGAYAAAACCAGATCGTATCCACCTCCAACGCGCTCCTCAGGTACCAGCATTGCGAAGAAGCTACCGAGCAATGGCAGCAGGAACACGCTAGCAGTGGCTGTGATACTTGGGGGTCTTCAGGAGGATCAGCAGCAACCAACTGCAGCTGCAGCTCCTAAACCTGAAACCAGGACATTTCCATCCCGATCATACTCGCTCACCGATCTACCTCATCACTCAGGCAGTCCACCACCACTGAGACGATCATTTGGAGAACGTTGAAAAAATGGAATTTCTACAGCCGCTGGATTTTCTACATTGCTTATGGGACAAGGTGTGACCCAGAGTTTCACCTCGTACCAATTGTTAGGACTCCAAGCCCTTTTTTTCCAGGGGATGATTGTTTCCTGCTTAGATCGGATGATGGCGTGTCCAGGACCCCCACTGCGTTGCAAAAGGAACCTGGCGTGACACTCCCATACGTAGCTTTTTATTTGAGGTGATCGGGGGAATGGTATTCTTCCATGGTTTCGGAAACGCTTGACATGTGAAGGTGACCTGTTGTGCTCTCTCGCCTAGACTGGCTCTGAGATTGAAAATTACATAATTCGTAGTCTGCAGGAAGAGATTCGCAGGTAGTTTTGGGTGACATTACAGATGTGTCGTGGACCTCCCAAGGCGAGGAACATCAAGCGGATGAGACATGTGGGGAAATGGTCTTTTTTTKATTTTGAGATTAYTATCACAGGTGTGCTCGAGTGCTTTTTACAATTTTAGTTGGGCTTCTTTTTCTGGTCCCTATCTCACCTGCAAGCAGTGGTGAGATTGAGCAGAAGCTGATGATGATGATGAGGGATTTAGATCAAGTCTACCGACCCTGTTGACAAAAAAAAAGGAACAGTCTTCTTCTGTTTGGGAGACGGGACTTCAAGCGACAGCGTCAGAAAAATCCCGGGGCATTTTTAGAACAACCCATGTACCCCGAATCTACAGAGTGATGGAAAACTTTGGCTGTGGGAGCCCAACTATATAGAGTGTTATACACATTGAGTTTGTTTGGACTGAAAAAATACAGAACGAGATCCCCTGGGGAGAGTCTGTGCTATTGGATCAAGTGCAAAGGAGGTGGGAGACATACATCATCATCTGACATTGCCGCAAGAAGGAAGCAAGAAAACAACAACTACAACAACATCATCAACAGCAACAACAACAACAACAACACTGTTGGTCATCTTTATCTCATACCAAGCCTTGTAATATAGAATTGACATTTTTGTGTGGATCATCGTTGTAATGAATTCAAAGGAAGATTTTCCTTATCCATCCTTTTATTTTTTTCTTCTTTTAACTTTCGTCGTCGTTGTAACTTTTGATTATCCCAACTCCCATTTCGTTGCGATGTTTATTTGTATTTATTGTTATTTTCTCGCAGTACTGGATGTGGTTTTGGGTGGTGTGTACTGTTTGGGATCCTTTGTTATAGGCTAATTGCTTACTAGGTAAAGCAATCCTTGTGAAATGAGCTTTGATTATGCTATTTTTTCTTCAGATCCTACTACAGTGGATTGAGATTTTTGCTCTTAAATTTTTAAAGCCACTAACTAGACTTAGACTATTTTATTTTCAGGAGCTTTGTTTGGTCTCAGCAAGAGGGACCTGGTTGGTATGTGGGAGCGCATGTGCTGTTGTTGTGTTGTCTGCGAATTTAGGAATTTCTTGGAATGCTACCGTATCAAGTAACTTAAAGTATGAGAAGACTAATACACTGTTCCTCCCGTGTCCGTAGAACCCAGATCCACTTCATGTACTACTGTTGCTGTATCATAACAGATCATGTACTTCTTATGTACACTTCTTTTAACTTTTTTTTTTTTTAATCCATTGTGGAATTCACAAGACCTAATTTGCACGTCAGCAGTGTACTTAGATACTTATCTGATTCTGGATAGATAACCGAATTCAAGTTTTCAATATGAGATTGTCAGTGACTTAAATTGCAACAAGTGAGATTTATGGTTGTTATAACTTTCCGGATGAGAATCCGTTCCATAGGTGGGTYCTTATCTAAATTCTGCAAAAATCAATAGTTAGCAAATCAAAGTGAAGTATGAATCCCTCAAATGTGTCGACCAATCAAATTTAAGCATTTGAAGGACAAATTAACCAAAGTGGCCACGGACACAATTAGGCAAGTCTAGGGTACAAGAATGGGAACAAGTGCGCTAATGGGTGCTTCTACCTTAACCCATTAAGGACTGGTCGACCATTTTGTGGTCGATTTGGGTCCTTTTTGGTTTGTAGAGAGAGCATGTCAACGAATTTGATGATGTGGCAAAGGGGACGGGTCTGGGGAATTGGGAAGTGAAGAGTTTAGGACAATAACTAGGCTAATCTCAGGTGGCATGTGGCCAAAGGGTTGAAAAAACCAAGACAACAGGGGCTGAAATTACACCAAGATTTGCTAAAAATTCCTACTTCACAATGCACCTTCACCAAAAAAATTATTGCTAAATCTTATATCATGTGCAACACTTCCATCCATATGGTTAGATCTCCGATAGGCACTTGCATTCAAAAGTTTTAAAATTGCTCCCAATTGGCCATACAAAGGATTGCCCACCCTCCAAATCAACCACGGTCCTTAATGGGTTAACAACATGGTCGCCAGCTCTGCCTCATGCATGTGAAAATACAAACCCATTCCGTTCCATTCCCGATTTTGTTTCTTTGGAACAAATGAAAGAACCATCACATTAGCCATTCTGTTCTTCAACGCGTTGGAATTCTTTCGCTGGTCAATGGAGTCCATGGATCAATGAATCCAATGCAATTATTTTCCGGGCCGGGGTCAAGGCAGAGCAACAAATCTTGCCAACGAACTCGGCCCCGCAAGATAATGTTTGAGGATAAAAGTAAATAGAAGCCCCCTATATTGAGCTGTCACTAGGGTATGTTCTCTAGCCCCCTAGCTAATTAGGGGTCTCTGATTGCAAATCTGAATTCAGAAATTTCGAAAAAAAAAATTGTGCAAAAAATAAAACATTCCTGCGTTTTACCCAGCGGTAAATCTAGCATGCAGGACCCAGTTCATTGGCACGATATATTGCTCTGCGGGGTCAGGCCCAAGGGAGGTGTCCCGGTGGCGGGAATTATCATAAATTTTCCATCTAAAAAAGCAAGGGTGGCACTGCAGGCAAGTGAGTGAATCCAGCTTGTGCTTATCCACACCCATCCCAAAGAGTCCATCCGGAAGCTTCCATCCATTTGCGCAGTCCCGAGCACAATGTCCTATAGCAAAGGACCAAGCAGGCCTTTGAGTTATCCAATTGTTATGATCGGCTCTTGATTTCAAGGGGATGATGAAGGGGGTCGGACGGTCCGCCGTTCGTTGTCGTCGTCGGTACGAGTCAGGGTGAGTCACCCAAAATCGGGTCCAATTAAACAAATGGGACGGTGGCCTGACATTGAACACGGGCCGAAATTATGATGGAAAAAGAGGGCGCATGCGTCCGAGTTCGGTTGCCCACCAAAATGGACTGGATAATAAGATAACGTTCGACACAACCACGGCCACGGACATTGAGACATCATGTGTTTTGAAAATGGTCGGGATTTTGACCTTCCAATGGAAACCATAACTAGCCAATAGAACGTTGCCATCTTTCTCTTGAACTTATCCACTTCTTAGAACCTGTTTGACATTTGGGAGGCTTATGAAGCAAGGTTGGTGAACGTTGTAGAAACAAGACTTTCTTTCTATCTATGTATGTGTGTATGTATGTATGTATGTGTGTAGCACCGACTTGCTTTTCATTAGTAAGGTTCTATTCTAATTGTATTGCCTCGCATGTAGGTAGGTCCTCCCTAATAATTTGGAAGGCCTTTTTTTCTTCTCTTCTTTTTGTCACCCCCTTTTTTGGAGGTGGCAAACTAAAGTTGCATGTAATGGATTTTTGATGGGGTAGAGGGCTTTCATTGGTTCATTGCAAAGAAGAATCAAAACTACTATCAGTTCCATTTTGAAAGTTGAAAAAGTTTGATGTTTGGTTTTGTCTTCAAGAAAGGCTAGTTTAGTCTTGTGTTGTTGGCCCATAGTCAAATTTAATTTTAACTCAAAAATAACTTTAAAATCTATAACTTTCACATTATATGTCCAAATGCCAAGAAACAAAGTCCTCTATGCACCTCTTTTTGCAGAAAACCTTCCTAACGTTATCATAAATGCTATTGGAGTACATACACGAGTTTCAATATTACAACATAGGAAAAAAAATAGTAAGAAAATCTTTAAAAAAAATCTTGGAATAAAAAATAGATAAAAAAAACTCGAACTCATTACTTGAAAAAGAATATACCCATTCAATATAAAAATTAAAAGAACGTAGCTGGTAAAACTCAAAAAATTATCTCAGATGCTGTTGAGAACGTGATCAGACTTAGGAGTACGCCACTATCCAAGCGAGGGAGGGAGGCTTTCACAAGTCAGGGTGAATTGGCCCCCTCACTCGACCACTCCAAGTCATTTTAGGGGTGCAAGTAAAAAAAAAGTCCCCGCTTTTGTGCTTCATAATTTACCTTGTACACCCTTCATAGCAAATTTTTGGCCTTTAATCCCTAAAGGACCAAGTGTCCGTTCAACGTATGCAAGAAATCTTGGGTAGGTTCCTACGAAGTCATTATTGGTCGGATGTTCATGAAATTTGCACACAATGTGTAACTGTGTACCCTCTTCTTGAAAATCTATTTTTTTTTTCCGATTGGGTGCCCGGATCAAAAGCTTATATGGTATAAGATGCACATGTAAAAAAAAATAACCATGTGTAGTGTAAAAATCTCATTTTAGAAGGAGTAAATGTTTCCAAACCCTGTCAGGCAAGGTTGGAAAAAAATCTTTTTCACCTAACTTCAAGCATTATAATCTTTCAATCCACAAGGTCAAAGTTTTTAAAATTTTTTCAACCCATTCCCATAGGAGTCTAGTACATATTTGTACGGTTAAATCTTCAAAAAAAACTTTTTTTTTATCATTTTTTTCTTGCTGCCTTGAAAAGTGGCCGTTTTTGACAACTTCTGCCCAAAATATGCCTTTGTCTTTTGGGGGTTAATTGCAATTACGAATTCAAAATTCACAAATTTTATCATGTGGGAAAAATAAAGAATTTCAGCATGGCTGAGCAAAGGGGTCCGAGTTCACCACGGCCCTTTCATTTCACATGGTCTTTTCCAAATTTTCCAATGGGATGTGGAATTGGGCGAAACCGCTTAACTTAATGAGTGTGTGTAAGTGAAGTACATACCAAGTTGGAATGCCTTGGTTGTGTCATCCCTATCCATTTTCCTTCAAGAGCAGGCACATGTTGCCAATCACTATGATTGGTTGTTGTACATTGCAAGGACCAGTTGCGGAAAATAGATGCACTGACTTCTTCAGGTGTTCAGCTCCATCCATTACTTGTGGGGATAGGGGGGGGAAAAAAAAAAAAAAAAAAAAAAAATTTAAATGAGAATGGATAGGGCGATGCCGGTGGTTTGTCAGACATAAAGGGTCTCGCATTTGGATTATTTTCCACGTGGTACACGTACATAAGCTTACCTGATTGGGCAACTTGGACTTTGTTGGGGCTCCAGGTCAACAGAGTCAGAGGGACCCACCTGATTTTTTATTTTTTTATTTTTTTGCAATTGTTGTGAGAAAATTCGGTTTAGAAATTTATTAAAACACTTTATTTAAGGTGGGTATTAAGGGCCAGTGAGGGCGAATTGCCCCCTTTATTGCCCCGTGTTTTTACCCCAAAAGAAAACATTGGATTTTTTTATTTGCCACATGTGATAAAATTTGCAAATTCTGAATTCATATTTGCAATTAGAGGCCCCAAAATGGCTTGGGAGTTAAAATATTGACATGGACCAAAATAGGGGGCAATTTTTACATTTACCTTCTGGTGTGGCAATAAGGGGGGTTATTTGCCCTGGCTTGGTCTGAAGTAAGGTAGAACCACCCATAACCGACCAAATAAAGAATTTTGGACGAAACTAGAGCAATGCAATGCAAGGTAAATATTTTCAAAGGTGTGTTGATAAAAATGATGGGGATTGCAAAAACTTTGGTAATTTTATGGTATGAATTGAATTACTATGAATTTTCAAAGGCAAAAAGTGCGTTGGAGCCATTGCCAATCTCTAGACTCTTCCAATTCCAATCACTCAAAAAACTACTTTTCCACTCATTGCTTCTTAGTTTCTTGCACACTAAGTTGGGACATGTGTCATGAACTTTTAGTCCAAACTTTGAAAAGAAGAAAAAAAAACATTCTGGACTTGGTTGGAAATACGTTAGTCTATAGGTTGCATTAGATGAAAAATGAGGCCTCTAGAAGGCCGTTTCAGGCCTGTTCCCATTGTTATTCTCAATGCAGTGATGGAATAGGTGGTTGCTGTTAGAAAAATAATTACCAAAAAAGAATCTGATGTGCCAATCGCTTCGCCACGTCAGGCTACTACTGCAATGCTGCGAGAACGTAGGAATGCAACTGGGAACTCACAACCCTCCTTGAGCCTCAAAAAACATGTAATGGTTATTGGACCCCGATTGGGAATGGGTGGTTCTACCTTAGTCAGTCTTTGCTGTTTTCTCTTATGGATCAAGCACTGAAAAAAACCATTGAAATCGGTGAACAAGTAATTTTTATTTCTTGATTGATGTGCTAGTTATTTAACATTTATGTCATATTTTTTTCAAACAATGTTTTAAACATTGTACAATGAAAGTATCACTTTAAGAGTGACTAATATTGAAAATTACAAAGAAAATTTTAAATACTCATTTAAGTCTTTATTAATATTGAAATTTTTGAAATGCTAGTTTTTTCAAGAAAATTTAAGTTATAAAATTTAAGTTTTTCATTGAAAAAATATAGAAATTGTTTCCAAAACATGATATTTACATATGATTTTGTCTAAAAAATTTTTTTAGCCATAAGATTGCTTTGTATATCAAATCCATTATACAAAATGATTCTTGATAATACTTACACATCAATGATAATGTATAGATGCGGCAATATTGATTTTGATTTACAATTTTTATTCAAAATCTACAAATATAATGACTTGTAGGAATGTGTCCAAGTTTTCAATTGTATTTATCTTTAAGGGGTAAGATCTAATGAGAAAGACAATATACAATTGTACCAACTACTTGCAATTACTTACATTAAATCCTTAAGGTCTTAGACTATGTTTTCACCCAAAATGCTCTAAAATTATCATTTCTAGTACAAGTACCAAATCTTGTAAATATAACATTTTTGGACACATGCAATGATAGGATATTGTAGTATGCTAACTTGAGAACACATGGAAAAAATTTCAGAAATTCCCACCGCATGGATTGTGAGATATTTGCTTTTGAAATGACAAAAATCCTTATTGTAGCCCTAACTCATAAGCTCACACTATTTGCATGAAAAATTGTCAATGTTGGTGGTGCATTTTTGAATTCATTCTTCGAGGCATATTCGCTACATGCTTGAAAATTTTTAGATCCTTCGGAATTGTACAACGTATAGGAAAAAATAGTAGAAAGAAATAGAGCCAATGATTCAAAATACTCAATTGTTAACCCCTAAGCGCTCAAACGACCATTTTTTGGTCGCTGCTCGACTTCGGGCAGAATTTTTGGGCAGAAAAAAACTTTTTTTTGAACTTTTTTTTTTCCTTGAAAATTTTAGGTTGTCTTTCAGTATTTATATTCAAAACTAAGATCACTACGGTCAGAAAAAAATCATAAGAGAAATAGCACAATGCGTTTAGAATTTTCTAGTGTTGAAAAACTTACTATTTGAGGAAAAAATTGAAATTTTTATGATCAAACCTTATGCATTTTTCTACAATTCAATAGAAAACACTATTTTGACCAACCGTTAAAAAATTCAAGTGTTAAGGATAGAAATTGTATTTTTGGTGAATTTTTGAAGTTATATTTCAAAATTCATTTGAAGAGAATCTGAAAATAATTTTATAATTTTGACCGTATGGATATCTTCTACTTTTTGTGCTTCACATAAACTTCTTTGATGCAAACTTCAAAAAGTTATAGAATTTATATTTTACAACACATTTGTGTTTTGTCCAAACCCCTTGGGCTTTTAGGGGTTAAAGAATTTACTTATGAAATTGAAAAATGCCAATCCCAATGGTTGCAATGTTGTAATAACCTTTTAGGGGCTTGAGGATTCCTTTCTAGACTCATTTGTACCCCAAGTTGTAACTAATTACAAAATCAAATAAATTGGACTTTGTTCCAATTTGGGAGCACAAAGGGAACCTGAACTTATTTTGTTAATCATTTGCTTTGGTTTCACATGAATCTATGGACAAATGGAACTTTATTGAGATTGAGATTTCCTCCAAGTGGGTTCAATACTCATTCAAAATTATTGGATATGGTCTCATTAGATGCACAATTTCCATGCCTACCTATTTCGTTCAAGACTTTGCTTTGAGGTAGACCATTGGCTTCGAATTATTTCTAAAATTCAATTTAAAACAACCAAAATGGGCAGGCTCTATCCTAAAGGGATAAGCAATCTACATTCTATGATTTTMTTTTCAAAAATATTGAAAATTGAATATAATAAAGGATTTCAAAGTTTACTTTACAGTAAAGAATTCATCATTGCCTTCAAACAAAAAATCCTCATAACTTTCATTTCATTAATTGTAATGGAATGATTCAAATCTTTCCATGTATATATAAATTTCCCTTGGTTTTCAGGTTGGGCAGTTCTGATAATTTGTTGCTTACAATACAAGAAAAGATAAAATGGGCTGATAGCATGAGTGAGCAAGATCGGCGGCACAAGAAGGAAGTTGAAGACAAGGCTGAGGAAATGCGAAAATCTATAAAGGTATCTTGCTTCATCGAAAGATTCTTGTCCAACTATGTATTAGCATGTTCTGTGCTGGGGACAGAGCTGCAATTTAGTTGTTTCAGGTCTAAGATATGTTGGTCATTAAGAAAACAAAACCTGGAACATTGCTAATCATCTCAGAAAATATATGCATCCAGGTTCCGGAAGTTAGTATACAAGAAAACATGCTAGCAGATTGCATTAGGAAGGTTTATCGCCATGCATGCTGAATGCGAAAATTCCTTCAAGATTCAACTTCTCAGTGGCTGAACTGGACTCCGTGTTGTTAGTTCCTTTCAAGTTCTGTTATGGAGATCGGATGCTGTTTAACCAAGGAACACGTACTTTATTCTCCTCATTCCAGATGTGGGTGACCTTACTCGTTTTCTAGTCTCCCCCTTTCACACATGGAAACATTTTTGGTTCAGAAGAGTCAGTCCTATTAGGAAGAAAGATCATTAGCTGTGCGGGTGTGAGCAGGCTGAGATGGAGTTGCGGGGACAACAAGATGTGGTCTATGCAGAGGCTGGGGCTCTTGTCATGGATTATGTTGAGGAAGATCGAAGCCGTCCCAAAAGGTAGATGTTTGGCCTTTGCATTTTAGTTGGTCTTTAATTAGTAACTGCTGTGTCATTCAGTTCTTAAGCCAAACCCAAAACATTTTGAGCTCTAAGCAGTGGCTGTCCTTTAATGGTCTTGCCAATCACCATCAAAGATTCTCATGAACGTTTCGAGTTATGAAGTTGGGTTTGTGATTACGCTGGTAAAGATGGAAGATTCTTACATTCTGGTAAGGGTGATTATTGAGGAGGATTGCATGGTATTGAAATCTCAGATATGTGTCATTATCATACGTGAGCTTCGATGCAGTTTTTCTTCATTTGCTGATTTTTGTGTTTGTTCCTGCTCTGTTTCCTCCCACCTTTTTCTCTCCCTGTTTTTGACTTTTTTCTCTTCAGAAGACTTAATACATATGTGGTGATAGTTTTTCTTATGAAATATATTTTTGAGTGTCATCTGTGTAGTGATAGAGGTTCCACCCATAAACACTTTAAAAGGTTGATGCTATTCGGTTGGGGGACTTATTATTGAAAAATTTCTTCTTGAATTGATTCTTACCTTTTTTTCACACAAATTTTWCTCCCCCAGGAGATGTTTGTGACGATCAAATTCTTCTGTGCGGGTCTACTAAGTGGGGTCCAATGGGGGCATGATGGGCACGCAGAAGGCGTTAGCTGCGCACAGATATTTTCGTCAACATTTTAGGTCGCAAGGGACCTCCCAGTTGCTGGGAGTTATGCTCGGTGCTGTTCTTTCGCTCTTGGAGGTGGACTCTGAGTTGAGAGCACTTTCAACAATTTTTGTAGCATTTATTGCCGTGGGAGCTTCCGAGCCATGCAATGCGCATTTTACACGGTTAAGTCCCTTCCCGTATACCTGTAGGTTTTGCAGACCTTTTGTAAGTCAGGTAGGAGCCCTGTATTGCTCTGGTAGCGAGTGATCTCCGACTTTGCTCGCTGAGCTTAGTGAAGCCTTTTCATTTCATGAATACACAGGCTATTTTTTTTTTGACGTTGTGCCTTGATGGGATCTTTTCGTGTGAGGGTGGTGCCTAGTCTACTTCAACTGTGTATATTCACGTGGGTACAGTATAATTGGCCTGTCAATAATGTCAATTCGTTTGGCCCTTGACATTTGAAGGTTCTTATGTCGTTTTATTATTTCATTATTTGTATGCCGTAATGAATTCAGGTATGTTTCGGTTCATCTATTGCTTCGCTTGGTTTTATACGATCATTTTATTTTTTATGGTAGAACCTGGAGACGATTTCCTGCACATGCAGATATTKAGTCTCATTGCCTAGACCTGTCGCATCCTTGTGTGCATTTTAGCACACTGTAGAATCTGCGTTTGTGATCTTTTTGGTCATATTCATTTATTTGTGACACTGCAGCCTGCCTGCATTTTTCTTTTTAAATTGTCCAAAAGTTCTGATACTCAATTAGCTATTGTGAAAGAATATCATCCATTCCCATCACTTCGGAATGGAAGACTTGTCCTACTTATTGTTATCACAACCCTTGGGATTGATTTGCTTGCCCAAGAGCTGCATTGCAGAGCTTGGTTTATGAAACCAGCCCATGTTGTCGTGGCTTTTGATTTTGGTCCGGACTTGCATTGCATCAAATGGTACAAGGACTTTTGCATTCCTTTTTGTGGAAGGTTTTTGAATAGTGAAACATATGAGACATATGGACTGTGTATTATGCTAATAATATGCTAAGAAACCATAATTATGCCGATATTTGTCAATATATTTTGTTGTGTGTTTTCAATGTATGCAAACAAAATTGCTTCTTTTGTTCTTGGACTCGACATGTAATCCTTAGAATTGACCTTCCAATCTTGAAATAATTATGTGTTGTTTGTTAGAGGTGTATATAGTCATACATTTGAAATTGTATTTGGGTTGTATATTTTGACTTAAGAATTCAACAAGAAATTAAGATAAGAATTATATGTATGCTTGTGATTCATTGTAGGAAAGGTTGGAATGACTAGTTCYATGTGTAGATTTGCCTCAAAATATTTTTCCTTTTGTTTAATCCTTGAGTGCCCAACGTGTGTTCACCAAAATCTAGACCCTTCATACCTCATTCCAATCAAATTGTCACCTAAAACAAGATACACAAAATTTGATTGTATCAATCTGCAATGGAGACAAGCCTTGAGCTTTAGGAAAATGGCAATGGAGACAAGCCTTGAGCTTTAGGAAAATGGACAAGAGACAAGCCCGGAGCTTTAGGAAAATGAGCAAAAGATTTGATTGTATTGTTGAAAAGATTGTAAAATCATACAATCGTTCAATTTGAGGAATTAATATTTGAGGCGTTTGGGCATTCAAGTGTTAAATCTTAGCTACATGGCTATGAACATGGAGAGGTTGAATAAAGTACCAATTTGTAACTTTGTAGTATGACATACAAAATTTGTTGCCAAGTGTATTGGTGGATGTGTACAAAATTTAACACAAAATAAAGGATAAGATAATAACACCTGAAGGCAACACTTTTTCTAGTCCCATTGCCTTCATAAACATTTTGTGTACAAACACATTATGCCAAGATCCCATTATGTCAATATGTGAGATAACATGCCACCAATCAACAATAAGCTCTATAATAACTTTTGGCCATTGGTGGGTATCATGGCCATAGGTAAATGCCTTGTGATTTGTGATGCAAGTCATAATTAATGTAAAACCTTGCAAGCAATGACAACATTGCAAAAGAAATCCTATCACTACAAGCACTAAGCACTGATAACATCCATGGTAGGGAAAAGGAAATAAAAACCCATAATACTTTAATACACCAGAAGTAGTAAGTGGGTTTACAATCACTTGTCTACTTGCCTCATTGGTTGGTGTCAAAGCCCCTTATACATTGACAAACTCAATAGTCTTTTCTAAAGAACCAAAAATAATCTAGTGGACAACTTATAATGATAAAGATGCTTGTCTACGCCCCAACACACATTTGGGACAAACCCACCAATCCTCTGGAATTTCTTACAACAGTAGACTCAAACTATCCAATTGCCATCCAATGGAACAAACATTGCACATAACCATAATGGTAGTGTGCTTAACGCTTCCATATAACACACATTTCAACCTAGATGAAATCTATGAGTTGCTAGAGTTAATCCACCCATCACTGTATGGCAACTAATACGGCGTATAGTTGTGTCTATAATCATTTCACATCTTACCATTACAATCCTCTCATGGTAACATGCTTGATTTGAACACCTCATGCACTTGTATAATAATATGCTCGGCAATTATGTCAAATGTGATGTGAGCTCCCAATTTGTCACTAGGGACTCACAAGTTTTTTTCCTTTTTACAAGTCTAAATACACTTTTAAGTACCAAAAGGCTAAAAAAGAGTGAAAAAACAAAATAGGTATGTTACATGACAATATAGTTTTTACTCTTAATGAATATTTTTCCCAACTATAGGTACAAAGTTTTCCCAACTATAGTACTACTAGGATCCATGCACTCTGTAAAAATATTCATGAAGAGTAAAAACTTATAGCATTTCTAAAATAGTTAGTATGGATAACACTATTTACCATCATTAGTGTAGTCTAGTTTGTGTGGCTAAAATTTCACATGAATCCAAAAAGTTATGAGTGACTGAAAAACATTTTCATAGAAGGAGGTTCAGCCTTGCATGTGTTTTTTTGCTATTATTTTTGCTATTTTCTAACATTTCAAAGCCCTTTTTGCAAACACTACAAGTCAATTAAATGATATTTTCTTTCACCAATGTGTTTATAAGCTGGTTTTGAATCACTTTATTGTTTAAATTCGTCTCATGTGAGTAGGTCTAGAAATTAAATTTGACATCCAAATGTGTTTCTAGGAAAATTTCAACATCCTTTTTTCAACTCTAAAACATTATAATCTTGCAATCTATGTGGCCAAAGGACTCCAAATTAGATTCATGTCACCTACAATACATAAGGTAGAAGGTCCATAAACCAACCATCTAAGCACTGGAATTGAATTTTAGGTAGGTGAAACTTCTCAAAATATTGTTCAGCGAATTTTCCTTCAAAGAGAAGAGGAGTTGGCATCTAACCCAAGTCGTTTTACATTTTTTGGGATCATTTTTGAATAAGTTATGAAATTTTGAAGTTGAACTAACATAGGGCTCCAAAACCACCCACCCCTGAAATGTACACTAATAGTACATCAATAAAAGGCTATGAAAAAACAGCATGTACAAACTGTGTACATTTATGGGGTGGGCGGTTCTAAATGCCCAAACTGTTCTCAAGCCTTCTACCTTCTACTATAGGATTATAATGTTTTAGTGTTGAAAAAAGGATGCTGAAATTTTCCTAGAAACACTTCAAAAGCAATGATGTTTTTAATCCTCCGGAGGCTTTGGACTTTTAGGGGTTAAATCATTCATTGGAATAGTTTGAACCAGTATCTAACAAATCACACAGCCTGGCACACATTCACTTATTTCTTCCTAAACCCTAATAAGGGATTCGCAGTTTCCACCACCCGTCGCAAACTCCCACCAAGAAAAAACCCTAAACCCTAAACCAGTTTCCTCCGACTAGGATCGAAATCCTCCTCGTGCCAGAAACCATGAGAAAACCAACGATTTCAGTAGACCATGACCACTACAGAGTGCACTGCGTGAGCGCAACCAAGCTAGGGCTGCACGACACAGACAGCCACAAGCAATCTTCGTCGAGGGGGAGCAGGGCGAATAACGTGCGCAAYTTACCTGGAGCTTCACGGCCGCCACCGGATCGATCGAACCGACTGATGGCGGACGGAGCGCATGGAAGGAAGTAGCAGAGTGATGGTGGCGGGCAAGGTGCGCATGAGGTACGAGACAAATTGAAGAGAAATCGTAGTTCTAGGGTTAGGGATTCGCTGCTCCTTGTTTTCTTAAAGCCCGAACGAAACCTTAAAAAGGAGCTTCTCACCATCTTCTTAAGATTAAATGCCCTCTTTCCAAGTTCCGACAAGACAGACCTTCACAGCCATTTGCTTCCGACTTCATGAATCCCTCGCCGATGCTGCTCCGACCTCAAAGCCTGGTACTCTCCACAGGCACTCTCCACAATGTTCGTYACTCACACTCCACTGAGCTCAAATYGCGATACAAATCTCTTCATAATTAGGGTTTCCACTCCGTCCTTTTTCTTCATCAATGACGGGATTGGAGAAGCAGCGAAACTGAACGGCATCCCGAGTGACGAGCGCCGTGATGAGTGAACAAGTCCAGGGGCCGGCACCGAAAGYTGCACCACGGCACGCCACTGGAGSGAAGTGTACAGTGGCCGGCGCGATGATTCCCGCCGACCTTACCGAAGTACCGTCCCGCAAGTGAGTTGCATGTCTATGTGCAGGGTAGTTCTCGACAGTTCTCAGAACGCCACGTGTTTAGATATTATCAACCTCCAGCTTCCCCCGCCGGGCAACCCCTAAATCCTGCCCGTCCACCCGCTCTCTCCTGCCCTCTTCTCGGCCCTGCGCGTCTCCTCGCGGCTTGCTCGCGTCTTCTTCCTCCTACGGATCGTCCGGCACGACTGCTCCCTGGCGTCGTCGTCGTGGTGTGGTCCCACTTCCCGTTTGTTCGAGCGCACTCGAGGTCGATCCGGGAGCGCGAGAATGCGTCTGTTTGGAATTGACGGTGCACAAGTAGTCGGGGCCTCGGGGGCAGTAGCCGGAAAGTTATCAAAGCAAGGGATCTCTACTGTAGTGCGCTCGGCGATAGCTGGCCGTTTTGTTTTCTAAGCTTACTCGGAGTTCCAGCCGCGGACTGTTGCATGACATGCAGAGGACGACTCAGGCCTGGACTCTTTTCTTTCTTTCTTTCTGTTCTCGCGTGGTTCTGGTCCCCGCCCGATCCTCGCCTGTGAGGTGGATTGTGCGTAGAGCATTTCTGAGGTCGGCATTTTTCGCAGAGGAGCGTGTGGTGGCGAGTGAGTGAGTGAATGAGTGAGTGGGTTGCTGTTTTTTGTCTTTGCTGTTTTTTTTCTTTTTGTGAAAGGTTCTTGGAAGAGGCGAGGAAATTGTGGCCAGGCACGGGCAGGGGAGATGGTGTTGGCGGTGCTGATGTTTATGGCTTGTAGTGATAGTGGAGGAGGATTTGTTGTGTGTGTGTGTATTGGTTGATGTATTGAGTGCGCATTTCGAGGTGTGGAAGAGATTGTTGTGGTCGGTGTACTTTTGTCCTAGAGTTTTGATACGGACAACGAATGTTCTGGCTGTCTAGCTCAGCCTCAGTTTGAATTTCTTCCGCACGTTTTTCAATTTCATCTTAGCGGCTGTCGCTCAAGAACAGAGGATGCGTAATATCAACAGGAGAGAAAAAAGCGAAACTAGACAGTGAAAACGTAGTCCAGAAATCTGATCTGGATATTTTGACCGTTGTTCGTCACAATGGTCTGGTGGCGGAGTGAGAGCTTTCAATTTGTGAGAGAGGAGTTTGGTGACGGTGCGGCTGGAGGAGTAGTGTGCATGCGCCTGTGATGAGGTGATCTTTAGCCTCTGATTTATTCGATAAGGATAAGCCTCTTTGTAAAATTTGTTCTAGCAGAATTTTATACCATATTGTCTGAAAATACTCGGACACAGTTTTTTAAAATCACAATTTTTAATAGACGAATCCCTTTACTTGTATTAATGCGTGGATAAACTAATTAAGCTTTTAGCTTGACATGGCATCCATGTGCGCAACTTGAATTTTTTCTCACCTTGATAAATTTCTGGATTGCTTGTATGATTGAATGTGTACTTCACTCGTCATTTGCGGAAATCTCTATACAGGCTAGAAGGAAAGAAAGATTGATAGAGATGTGGAATTCGACGAAGGATAAGATTTACTCTCTCAGAGAAGGTACCAAGCCTGGTACCAAATGCGTCGTATTTGGGCTTGGGAATGAGTTTGTGTTTTATGTTATGAATGCGTAAGAGAACTTGATACCTGGCAGTTTACTCAGATCTCGGCGAGGCAAACTAGATTTTGTTGATTTCGTTTGTTGGTGCTTGTCAGATGAAAGACAACTAGGAATTCCTCCTGTTGGTATTTCTATGTACTACCACCCAAGTATTCGAGTGGAAGACATTGATCTTGTCCAGGTACTTCGGAACCCCCACTCATTCTCCCTCAGTTTTACTTCAACATCGTAAGCTTGACTCTRCTGAACGATTAAAGCAGAGGTAATAATAGACGCTCACGGCCACATCTATTTGTAAACGCACGCTTTTCCACATTGAACGGAGGAAGTTCTAATTTGGATCGAGGTTTCCATCACGGGATCTTTGTTGCTTTTATTGCCCATTCTTCTGCATTGTCGGAGACGTGCTGGATTTAAGATTAAACGCTCGTTAATTACGAAAATCTTTCTATTATCTATCAATTCATTTCGAGACTTTAGGTCTCAGAGGTTAGAGCTTACCAGGGCTGACTCTGAAAGTAGAGTAATATTCTCAGGAGTGGATGGCACAAGATGCTGTGGAAGGTTGGAATACTAGGATATGGCGTAACGAGGACGAAATGGAGCGGGATGGACTTCCCCTGTTTCAGTTGCGGGTGGCATCTTCTCTCATGTTGCCCACAGCGGTCCACACTTATAAGGCATATCATCTTTACCTATCTGTTTTGTAATTTATATGTTCACATCTTGATTATGTTCTATTGGACAAGTGCTTAGTTATCTATAAAGCTGTTGACTTGTCCTGTCAATGCAGGACAAATGCGTGATTGAAGTTGTTTACGGAGATTTCCATCAACAGATGCAGGARGTTGTTGAACATCTTGAGAGAGCTTTCGAATTTGCCAATGGCCTTCAAAAGGACATGATTACAGAGTATGGCTTTGAACTCTTGACATTATCTTGACGTGAGAATTTCAAAGGAGAGCCGGAAGGGATGGTCGTCGAATTTAGCAAATATCGAACTATTTTTGTTGCGCGTGTAAATCATAAGGTCTTGTAGTATGATGTCCAATACAAATACCCTAGATGAGAGTATGACCAATGGCACAAATCACCATATGCAGATTTATTGAATATTTCAAGACTGGCTCAGTAGATGCCCACAAAAGAGCCCAGAGGCGCTGGGTTTCTGCAAAGGATTTGCCCATTGAGACAAACATTGGGTAAGCTTCTATTTTTCATTGAGGGAGTTTTCGTCGTCCCTCGCGTAGGTGATGAGGATTTCGAATGCCCCATTTAGTACTGATCGCATGAAACATCCAATATTCTACTTTGATAATGGATGAACTTCATAACGATCCATTGGTTGTTACTGGACTTGGCATGGAGGAAGAAATGCCCTGTGCAAGTAGTTGAAGTAACTAGGACATTTGCGGGATTTGAGTTAGGTTCATGGAGACTTATCGCGATCCCACTGGTGTTCGAGCCGAGTTTGAAGGATTTGTTGCAACTGTTGATAAGGTTTGTGGAGTTTGTTAGAGACAGCTGTGATTCCCTTCTCTTGTTCGTTGCTATCTTCTTCTAGCCGTTCAAAACTCTCTTATGTTAAAGGAATTTTAGAACAGTACTCGTGAARACTTCAAAGCGTTTTTTGGCTGCACGGAATACCTGGGAGAGTCACTCTTAACTGTAACCGTGTTGTGAACTTTATAGGACAAGAGTGTACAGTATGCGAGTCTTGTGGCAGTGGCAGAAGAAGTACTGCGGACTCTTCCTTGGCCTAAAGAGTTTGAGAAGGACGTCTTTCATGTGCCTCAATTTTCTTCTTTGACCGTGAGATTTTACTCTTTCTTTTCAAAATAAATTTCTGTTGAACATGAGTTCTTGCGCATTCTGTGGTGAAAACCCCCACCATTGTGGTCTCGTTGAGGTAAGGCGACGGTGCATCCAACCATGGGCGGCGAGGGATTAAAGTAATAACCTCTCTAATGTAATGGATCAGACTAGTCCCGGCTCTCCTACTTATTAAAAGTTCTACTATATACATTGGTTGCATAACTTCTACATTCAATTCTATAAGAAAAGAAGACAATACATGTTGTAATCCCCTTACAATCAAATTGAAAACTTAGAATATGCCCAATGATGGTAAAATTTCAAAAGTGTTTTGTTTTTCTTGGCAAGTACTCCAATCTTCCACCCTACTACCCTCCAATCCGTAACCCCCCACCAAAATTCACACAACTTTTCACCTATCATACAGCTGATTGTTTGAGTTCAATTGATTCCATACCTGAAAATCAATAATTAATATCTACAGAGATTAAAAACCAAACCCATCTCTCCTTCAAAAAAAAAAAAAAACTAATAAAACTGATAGCACCCCTCTCAAGTAAGAACAACTTTAAAGTTAATAGTCAGAGTCATCAGAAACAAAGATAATCTATTTTCCCTTGATGACATTTTTGGCCAAGCCCTTGACCATGCCGGTTTTTGTGGGTTTCACACCTTCCTTTGGATTGAGGGCTTTTCGCAGCTTGGCAACTGTCCAAGCTGTTGCCACAACGTGCCCTGCAGTAGCCAGTGTCTCCTGGGTAACTTGGCCTGCATCTTCTCCAAATCTGTGCAAGTAACAAAACACAAGTAGTTTCATCTTAAGTCAAGACAAGTATAGATTAATTAGATAAAGTAAATGAGAATTTGGTTCAAAAATGAAGCAAAAAATATCACTTTGCAAAGAGTCACTCTCCATCAAATTAGAGCCTTGTAATAAATGAGAGCTTTAGGTTCATTTAGACATGGAAATAGTCCCTTTTAACCCTTGAACGTTGCTGCGGACGTTTTGCGTCCGATGAATGACAAGGAATCAAATGGTATAGGACAGATTGAGACTTTTCATCCTCGGTATTAGGAGTGGAAAGGGAAGATCTTTTCAAGTACTTTGACTTCCAATGAGTATATTTGGCTTTTCAAAATAGATGATGTCACACGGTTTAAAAAATGCATGATTTCCACGGCCACTAGTCCATCCTTTAAGGGTTAAGTGAGAGAAATCCACGTAAATTTACATTTTGTTTTGAAAGAAACGCACACTAAATTTAAAGGAAAATGTTTCTAAGAAAAATCTCAATGATGTTCAATTCCTGTTTTTAAACAAATAAAATTATATTCTAACATGGTGTCACCATGTCAAATCCCTCTCTAAGGGAGTATGCTCTAAAAGCAATCATCTCCTTGAAATGGACCCTACAAATAGTTGTAGAATGGATATGAGGTGATCCTTAAATGGACCATATTCACCATGGAGTGAATCGAGAAAAAAATTCTTTTCTATTGCAAGAGCCAATCATTGTCTTTCATTTCCTCCCATCTCTTTACAAGTTGCAAGTGGACAGATTTTGGAAGACCTATGGTCACAAATATTAGGTGCCGAAGTATGCCCCAAATCTTTGAAAATTCATATGTGATTCAAAAATGCTTGGAAAAATATGAAACCACTTGTGCTAAGTTCCACATCCTTTTCTCTTTCTCTGAAAAAATGAGCTAAAAATATTTCTGTCCACGGAAACCTACGAAAAAAGCGAACCAGCCCTTAAATGGTTTCTTTAGAACATACTCCCTTATTTCGAGATGCAAAACTCTATTGCAAGAGAAAAGAAGGTGAAATCTTTGAATTTCATTGGTCTCGAATGATAAATGCAGTTACTCTACAGGGAACGATTGTATCTGACAGAGGGTAACACAATGTTGTGCATGTTGACATGCTTAAAGTGAGTGTTCCTACTTTAAAAAAAAGACCAAATAAGTAAACGTTCAATTTGGGAATATGAAAAAAATTGAGATATGAAGAGAGACCTGCAATCAAAGAGGATATGCGAAGGAGAAGGGGAAGGGGAAGAAGAAAAAAAAAAGGGGGAGAAATAGCATACTTGTGTGCAACGACATTCTGCGTCAATAAAGAGGAAGATTGCAGCACATCTGTAGTTGCCTTCTCCATAGCGTCAAACAACTTAGCTGCAAAAAAAAAAACAGCAAACACAATGGTAAAAATTCAATGGTAAAAATTCATTATTTAGCCTACCCCACATCATGGTCAGTTTTTGAAACCAAGGTGAGGAAATAATCATTATTCAAAGTGCCACAAATGTTTTTGGGTACACACTAAACCGTAAACCCAAATCCCGTAACACTCTCAACCATTAGCATGTCAATGGCACTTAATAAAAAAATTAGGCATTACCAATTTGGAAATAACTATGTACGAAACTGTCCTCAACGTAGAGTACTTGTGATAGGGAAGAGAGAAAGCCTTGTGTGTACACAAAAAATTGTAGTTAAGGGAAAAGCACCCAATGGCGTCTCTGTACCCAATGCCATCCGATTCTACATAGCATAATCATTTCAGGCTATAAATGTACGTAGGTAGTACATGGCTTATTTCTTTGACCTAAAATAATAAGCAATTTACAGTCCCGCTACATTTACCTTCTAGAATGAATGCAGGACCTAGAAAGGGATGCCATTGGGTATATGGACGCCATTGAGTGCCTCTCCCTTAAGGCGGATTCAAAATTACAAATATATTCTGGTGTGCAAGATCTTCAAATCACCAAGATTTCTTCTACACACGAAGAATGTAACTTTGGAAAGTAACTTTGTAGTTATTAGTACCCACAATTATTTACAATTTTTAGTGTACTACCAACGATTTTGAAGAGCAGAGTTCACATTAGATAGACTGGATTAGCTCTAAATCAATTTCAAAAGGCAGTGTCATTAGAAAAGGGTTTGAGTTTGGTATCCAAAAGATGAGGATAAAAAAAAAGGCTCACCAAATTCATCCAACGAGACAAGAGCTACTTCCCCGGGCATCAACTTGAAAATTTTCTTTCCTGCTCTCGACCTGATCACTGATCCTGAAAAGAATCCTGCTGTCGTTACGATTCCCTTGAGCACACCCTTGGCTAAATTCTCAGTAGCTCGCGACATGTTCCGTACCCTGGTTACAACAACAATATAAAAAAAAAAAACCCATTAGATTGACAATTTGTTTTAATGTTATGTTAGTACACATAGATTCATATAAGGTGGGTACACACCCAAAAGCGCCACAAATTGGTACTATGTCTAGTTACTATTTATGTCTAGTTACTATTATTAGGCTGATCAGAATTTCATTTTGTCTTGTTGGCAAATGAAAGCACGGTCCAATGCACCAGAAAACACAGCATTTGGTTACGATATGCAAAAGTTATTAAGGGTCAAAGTTTGTTTCTGAAAGCGCCATCTACAGTCTATTTGGTTACGATATGCAAAAGTTATTACTGCAAAATGAAGCATACAGTTACAGCAGGCATGTACTTCTAAAACCACGACATGTTCTCTAATCTCTAGTCTCTTCTGGTTCTTCTGCAACACAAAGAATAGAGTTCGGATCTTAGTGAAGTAGAACATACTATGCAAACAAAGGATACAGTTACAGCAGAAACTGAAATGGTTCAGACTTTTACGAGAATTTATTTGTTGCCGTTGAGATTATAATTAATCTCCCTCTACGGTAAGACACTGGAACTGTACTCTTTTGCAGCGACTACAATCTCACAGGAACAGTGTATAGCTCAGTCATAGTCAGGAGAGGATGGAGACACTAGATCTAAATGTTAAGGCGAGTTGCTCTCACGTTTCTCCTAATCTCTAATCTCCAATCTCTTCGAGTATTTCTGCAACACAAAGACTAGAGTTCGGATCATAGTAAGGGCACTATGTGCACATTGAAAGGTTTACACAATTTGATACCACTAGAAACAGTGAAATTCAACGTAATTCCATCCTCAAAAACAATATTCAACAGAACACAAGAAACAAAAGTAGGATTTAAGCGTGCTTCATCCAACCATACTAGAGTACCTTAACGCTACGACATACTAAACGGCCTCAATCTCTCTGAACTCTACCAATACCAATAACCACACACAGAGAGCACAAATTTACTCTCGAAGCAACCACAGCACCCCATCCCAGCTCAAATTTTCACCTCATTCCAAACCCTAAGCACAGAAAGCAATCAAACGCAAACCCAAAATCCGAAACTCAAAACCCAACAAATCCTCCCGATCCGATTCCCAGAAACACCAAATAAAACCAGAATCCAGTGTTCCTCGTCTCCAGAGCTCAACAAATCCTCAAAGATCCAATTTCAAAAGCTCCAAGCAAAAGGTCGTTGCTCACCTCGCAATCCTCGTGCAAATGCGCCACACTCAATGAAATCCTCCACCAAATTCCACCACTAGAAACTCCCAAATGTCCAGTACGCAAACAACGGCAATCCTTGGTGCCGCCCTCGTCTTTCTCGTGTCTTGACTTGATCAAAGAGAGCACTGCAAGCAAACAATTGAAGTTATTTGTGCGGAAATTATTTCAGGTTGGTTCAGTTGAATTTTACTGTTGTTGGGGCAAGGAATGGATTCCGCCGACAGCTTTCTTTGTGAGCAATTGGCGCGACTGGGTCGTTTTGGGAGGTTCGTGTTTGGAAGAGACGCATTGGCCAAGARAGGGCGTTTCTAGGGGAGGGGTCGCACCGTCCAGAATATCGACACGTTTCRTGTCCAGCTCATCACGTGGGGTCGATACGTGGCGATCGTGGGGCTTGCCAGGTGGAACCATGGAGTGTGGCGACCCTAGTGAAAACTGTGGCACAGGCTGTGTTCTGGGAGAGGGCGCTTTCTAGGTGTGCCTGGTGGGGGGGAGGACTTTTTTGAGCAGTTTCTTTATATAAAGCAATGCATATTTTTTAGGGAAAATTTGGCAAGATATTCTTCCTTTCTTAGTGGACGAAATCACGAAACGCTATAATGATTTTGGATGAATGTACACTCTTTCGGATGAATAAATAGATTTTCATTCACATATTGCAGGTTTCGTCCATTTTCGTGGATGTAATTCAGGGTTTTTCTTTTGCACTATAGTAGTACGCTATGCAGTAATGGAGGACGGTCCCTCCAAATTTAAACCACTATGAATATGCCACAACGCTAGATTATGGCTCCATGGTGCCAAAAAAAAAATTAATGTAATCAGCTTCATCACTCTAGTAAAGATCACTTTCTGCATTGTCTAAAATAAATGAAAAAAAAATACCTAGAGAACATTGCTAACTAGAGAGTTAATCCTAAAAAGAAAGGTTGATATCCGTGGAGTAAAGAAGATAGTGATGTTTGGGAGCCAACCCATTCCTGATCCACTCCCCCTCTTTTGGACAACATAGGGACTCTCTTATTGTATAGGAAGAGATGAGTGAATGACCAATTAAAGCACATTATGATTGTCTGCAACCAATTCTTGGTCGGAAATAGGACAACCTATACGGGAGGAAGAGAATCTTCATCTAATAAATTTTGTAGTCATTTTGTTTTTGGAAATAAAATTGTAAAAAAGTTATAGTATCCTTTTGAAATCTATTGTTGTACATGGGGGAAATTTTCCACTCAACAAACCCACCCTCCATATATGCTCAATTGCTTAACCCCTAAAGAACCATTGTCCGTTCAACGGACACATGGGATTTTGGGCAGGTGCCTATGGTCTCAATTTTTGTCTTGATTTTTTTAACCTTTTTTGGAGATAGAAAAAATCATTAAATTTGTGGGAATATAATTTTTGTTACAGTCGATGCCTGAGAACAAAAGTTATGCCCAAATAAGCTCAAAATGGGGGAGAGGAGGCAACCAATTTTTTTCTTTGAACTTTGAATTTTTAGTTTTAGTTTTAGTTTTTTCTCATAGATTATATTTTTGCCTACATGGAAAGATTTGATTCATTCTATTTGGATTTGTTATATGAAAGTTATGGACAATCTTGTTTTTCAACCACTCTAAGCATCATTTTGAAAAAATAACTTGTAGGATTCATTTCTGAATGTAATTTTTCCCATTTTTCAAAAAACAAAGTTCCACATGGTTTATTTTGCTTGCTAGAACAATCTCACCATTGGTATTAGTGTTTAGGGTTTAAGCCTCTGGTCACCTTGCGGAATCGCGCAGCTTTGCTTCTGTCTCTTCTGGAGTGTTGCCTTGCATTCGGAAGCGAGAGAATCGTTCGACAATTTGGGATTGTGTCAATTTAAGGCGACATGGCGGATCCTCTTCTTGATTCAGACGACGATGCTCCTGAAGAGATCACTTTAAACGAGGTAAAGAAATCGGCTGTGCTTGGTAGTGTCCGAAAAAAATTGTTGATGGAGTACATTTGTGCTGATACTGGGAAGCTCGTCGGAGGTGATAAGATTGTGCAGTGTGAATAATTAGGGTTCCCCTCTTTTGGTGACGGAATGTTCCTTCGGGAAGTTCGGAGGTAATAAGCTTGTGCCAGTGTGGGAAAATTAGGGTTATCATTTTTGAGGTGATGGTATGCTTATAGGAAGCTCGGAGGCGACAAGATCGTGCTGGTGTGGTTCAGAATGCTATGTAGTTTCGGCGTTGCATTCGTGATCAGAAAATTTGAATTTCGCTTGGTTTGGTTTTCTTCTGTGATTAGGGTCGAGAGGAGGCGGAGCAGTCTCGGAGGAATGAGAAAGAGAATTCGAAGAGGTATGTAGTTTCTTTGCAATGTAATAGTTTGGGTTGCTGAATTTCACGTGTGTGTCTCCAAGGWTGCGAAGTCTACTCTGTTCGAGGTCKTTTGRAAACCCTGAGGACAGGGTATCCGTTTCATTCCATTTTCCAGTTGTTTTTTCGGGTTATCTTACCCTTCAATTTTTTATTCTGTTTTCGAAAACTCCATTATCAAGCTGTAAGTACACACAAAGATTGAAAGACGTAAAACGAAATTCAAATCACTCCTGAATCTGAAATTGGGGAACAGAAMTATTGTTTCTGGTAATCTTGCTTTAAGGATTGATTCAAGTAAATTGGTCTGCAGGTTAGCTGCAGAACTGAAAGAGAAGCGGAAGGCTCGGTCAGAGAAAAAGAGCAAGAAGGGRGTTGCAGAGGGTGACAGAAAATCGAAAAAGAAGGAGGTGTCCACTCGTCCAGAAAAATCAAGAAGTCGGAAAAGGAAAGGCAGGGAAACGGATGAACCGAATTCGAGTRATGAATTGGCGGGCAAAGTCGTCGGTTCTGTCATGTTAGACGAGAGTGTTGTGCAGCTGATTAGAGCTAGAGAAAAGTATGTATACTTCTCCATCTTGTCTTGATTGTTTCTTGCAATATCTCGTACTTCTGTATGCTCTTATATTCGGCGTTGCCTTGAGAATCATGGTTATTAAATGAGATTGCTAACGAGTCTTCTCAAACTCTGCTGAGTCTTTAGGTCATACGGTAAGCGCATGTARCAGCAACACTTTAAGCACTGAGGATAGCTACCAATGTTTCTATAATCTTGTTAGTAAATCGAAGAGGATTCCAAAGAATGCGTTATTTGGAGGTTCTATGCTTCTGCATTTGTGCTACTGATATAAGGTTTCGAAGTCTTTTTGAGCAGTTGATCTGAAATTAACATGAGTTCTTATGTTAAGATGTTGTATAATCTTAAAATTATAATGCACTCTTCATGCGAGATTGCAGGGTGTTGCATGTAGGTGCCTGCCTCAATTAGGCGTGGTTACGTTACATCTGACTGCAGTCTACCAGAATCGAATGCTAATTTGTTGATTTCCGTCGTACAGGCAAGTAGGGAAGGGTGTCGGTGAATCTAAGCACAAGTACATCGAAGAGCCAGAGCCAGAGCCGAAGCAGAAATTGAAAAAGACATCAAAACCGAATAATWATGGTCCTTCAAACAGCAGGTATGTTATTTGTATGTCTCAATAGATCTCCTAATTGATTAGCAAACCTATCAATGATAAAATAAAGCTAATCTAGTAGGACACTAGATCAATACGATAAATTACTGTCAAATTGATGYTGATTTAATAGTTGCCACAGCAATCGTCAAGCTAATTGTGGCCACGGTATTAGTCAAGCTACCATCAAGCTACCATCTCATTAAGACCATTTTGCATCACACTAACATCAACTTCACATTTGCTCCTTGTGAAGACTACATGAATCTGGAACCTATTAATTTATTGGTGGATGTTGTGGGTGCAGGACTCAAATTGTGTCTCTGAATGCAAAGCCTAATGCAGCAGCCGTTAATGGTGCTCTCGAATTTAGACGCAACCATTTTTTCGGGTCACAAGTGAAACGTTCAATTGCGATGTTACCTACTTCTAGGCCTCATTTGGCTTCAGTTTAATGGAGTTGAAACATTTTCACTGTCATTTGTGGTSCGTGTGCACCGCAGGCATGGACTTCATTATGTGATCTTGAGGTCAACAAGTGTGAAACTCTAGATAGGGCCTTAATATTAGTCTTTTTCGGTCAGTATATGACTGTTGACCTCTTAATTTCCAGCCGCAAATGTACTATTGTAGGAGAAATTCTGTAGACCGACACACTCTGCAGCCTTGTTAGTAGGAATTACAGAATGTGAACTAGAATGACATGAAATGCAACATTTGGTTTAGAACGGAGCTAAGCTCTCCAATTGAGTACTGGACTTTTTTTTTCTGTTGTTGTTTTGTTTTCTTTGGCGATGCAGTTTCATTGGTAAATATTTATCACCCATGTGGTACTATTTAGATAATTCGTTCATGTTTACGAACTCATAAAGGCACCCGAGTGGTGTGCTCCCTAAATTGCATTATCTACTACAGTAGGCAATCTAATGCAATGTAGTATTTTATAGGGAAAGGTGGAAAAGCTCTATAAGCTTATCAAAGCTTGTACAAAAGCAATTCCAAAGATAGTTTGTCCAAGAAGCAACCATTTAAAAGGTGATTAGCCTTTTTCATGGGTTTCCATGACTGGAATTCTTTTTGGTTCATTTTTCAAAGAAAAAAAAATAGATGTCTAGTGTAAATCAATCGATTTTGTAGTTTTCCATGCATTATTGAATTATTCATGATTTTTCAAAGATTTGAGTTATAGGCAACTATTTATGATTGTAGGTCTTTCAAAACCAACCCACTTACAAGTTACAACTTGTAAAGATATGGGAAGAAACCAAGGCAAATGATTGGCTCCTACAATAAATTAACTAACTTTTCTTGATTTAATCCATGGTTAAGGAGGTCCATTTAAGGACCMCCTTGTATCCATTCAATAGTTAATTATAAGAGTTGCTTGAAGAAGATGGACACCTTTACAATAGACTACTCTTTAAATAGGGTTTTTTGAATCACTACATTGTTGCTATATTTGCGTGCAGCATAAAAGTGACCTAAATTATGCTCTTACAATGTATGATGCCTAGGTTTTTTTATGGGCCCAGTCAGGGGACGCTTACGCTCCCAACAAGGGGAACGTGACGGGGGAACTTCGTTCTCTAGGGCCCACACGTCTTTTTTTTTTTTTTTCAAGAAGGTTCTAAGTTATCTCGTTCCTTCATTTTGGGGGGCTTGAATTAAAGGATGGCTAATTTTGATTATGCTATTTTTGTATTCGTTGGCTCTCTACAACAAATGAAATGTGGTTTCAAGAAATATTACAATAGCAATGTGTAGGGCCATGATTACAATTTGGGATTTTAAAACACATTTATCCCTTTTTTTTTATTCCATATGCTTGAAGCTTTTAGCCAACTGTCATTAAATTGCTTAAAAAATACAAGTATGATAACAAGAAGTAAGAGAATTTAATCAATTACCAAAAGAAGAGGACAAATAAAATAAAATCTCATGAATTTTCGCTAGAATTTGTGCTAATGGTTTTAAAATTGTTCTAAACTGCCATTTTAGTGCAATGGGTGAAAATTGAAAAAAAAAGTTTTTCATTTTCATTTTCAACCACCCGTTATTTCTCTTTACTACTATGAGAATATGTGGAAAAAATTTCAGCCCATTCAACTTCATAGATTGCAAGATGTTAGTGTTCAAAGTTAATGGAAAAAACTTAACAGCTAGCCCTAAACTTTCAAGCCCTATAATTTTTGACTTGGGCACCTAATTGGGAAAGAAATTATATTTTTAGGAGTCTTATAGACTTGTGCATCTTTGGTAAGAATTTCACTCTCATTTGCTCAAAATTGACTTCATATGAACCTACCAGAGCTAGAGCTTTCACAAAGCTCCATGGTAGTCTAAAGAATTATAGGGGTTAATTATTGATTATGTGATCTCAAGATTGATTGAGGAATGCTGTTGTGAAGTAAAAATGCTGAATCCCAACCATTTACATAGCGTTTGTGATCAGTTTCCACACTTTTAGGTCAAGCTAGCTAAATTTGAAATTTAGACTGTAGGCCCGACTGTAGGAAATATCCTTTCTTAGTTAGGAAAATTTTCTTATAGTTTCAGAGTTCACAAAGATCTAAATTTTTTAAACATACTTTCRTTGTTTTTCAGATATTGGTCTAGGAATCTATCAAAATTCGGATATGCTTCAAATTTGACTTGATCATTTAAGAAATTGACCCGTACGTAGGATATTTAAAAGCCGAGCATGCCAAGTGGATCCCCTTGGAAGCAGCGCTCACTCTCTGTCTCCATGCTAGTGTGATCTTAAGACATCATTGGGCTGAAATCGTTACATGTTGGTSTTGTCAAGAGGAGGGTTGAAATCGGCAGTTTGTTTATGCAGGACGCTCTATTCAAGACAGAGCTGGAGCTGGTAGAGCTCCTGGATGTGCCTTTTGAGGAAGTTCAATCTGCACTTGCTATCATTAGTGCAAGAGTGTGCCCACCATGCCATTCGGTTTGACTTTAAAACTTTTTTCTCGCTTCTTGTTGTTTTATCATCCTTTCATTCGATCGATAGCCTATATCTGATGTTGTTTATTTTAATTATGATATGATTAATTAATCGAATTTTTAAAATTCATCACGTGAGAACGATCTGTGATACATGGTCAACGTATTTCCGTACAGGTCTTTGACATTCTGAGTGAACGTGCGAAAAATGAGGTTGCATTTGGTCATCTACCCACGGGGTTACCCGCATTGGATGCATCTCTGTGGGGTGGCATCCCCTTTGGTGTTATGACTGAAGTTGTGGGACCTGCGGGTATCGGGAAAACTCAGGTAATACTACGACTTGCACGTTTCACATGACCTCGTGCGTATTCTGGTCTTCTGCTGGCAGTGGTTCAAATATGACGTGTTACTGATCACTATTAAGGAAGTTTGCAATGATTTCCTGAAAAAAATCTGATGTTCGTTGCAGTTCTGTCTTCTCCTGTCAGTCTTGGCTGCAATGCCCGAGGAAATTGGAGGTCTTGGTGGTAGTGTGATATATATAGACACAGAAAAAAAGTTTCGGTCAGGAAGGTATGTCTTTTTCCCGAGTAAGAATAAATTGAGAGTTCAGTTATATATGATGATTGTATGTGTCTTTGTATTGAATTATGATCATCATGACACTAGTGCTATCTGTCCTATAGGGGAAAGGGGGAAAGATGCTGACTTATCCTATTTAAGTAATACTGGAATATTTTCAGATACACTCGGACCTCTATTAAGCTTATCACCTGGGGTCTCTAGACATAGTTTGAACTTGTGAAGAATGTGCTAGAGCTAATGATAGTGTGGCAAGTGTACAGGATATTCTGATGGTATTTTAAGAAGGTCCTAATAAAAAGGTGGAGTGTATTGATGAAATCTGAATGTGGTTTATCTTTGGTTAATAGATTACTGCAGATCGCCAAGTCTAGATTTGCAGAGCATTTCAACAGCCATCAGATGTTAGAGAAGGTAGTTCTTACACTTCTGAGCCCACCCAYTATCTTGGCTTCGGAGAAGCAGATGCCGATGAGCTATACAGTTCTTGTTAGCTGTATCCTCAGGCTTCACTCAGTGCTTCTAATCTGTTTTCGTGTTTGTACTTTCCTCTAAATTATGGAGAAAGGGCTTCACCAACTGATCATTGAAATGTTCTGCAGTTGGCTTCTCGCGTGCTCACGGTCCAACCCGATACTGTTGCGGAACTCATGCTAAGGTGCAACGCTGGTTCTGTCAACTTGTTRGCATTGATAGATTTTTTATGACATGGAATATTTTTCAATGTGCTGTCCTTTGATCAATACGTTGCTCATGCTTTGAAGCGCTGCCAGCTGCTGGTACTGTCACTCTCTCGGAGGCCATGCTGTTGCGAATCCTACTTTCAATAGCAGTATATGGGAGCTGTGAGGCATAGTCTTGTAATTGAAGAGGGCTCTGAAGTTTGGGCTGTGTAGGTTACAGGGGCTTGAGGAGGCTATTCTTCAACATGRCGTGAGACTGTTAGTAATTGACAGTGTGGCCGCTCTCATGCAGAGGTGACTGCTTGCTTATGCCTCTGAAGATGACTAGTATTTCTTCTGACCCTTTTGATTCCTCTGTTACACAGTTAAATGTACTTGGTTTGCCCACTTTCTGACCGCTTCTGATTTAAGACTGGGCATCTTCATTCATGACTTTTGCCCATGGCTAATGTGCTCAGCTGAACCATAAATTATTGATCAGATCTGTGGAATGCTCGCAGTGAGTATGGACGTGATAGTATTGCTCAGAGACAGGAAATACTTGGAAGGCAAGCCTCAATTCTGAAGTAAGTTACAAGATATCACATTTCCTTCATCACCTCTGCTCAAGATATTTTACCTTCCTGTTGGGATAGAATCTGCTATGATTTATGATTGCTGCACTCTCATGAAATATTCGTCAGGGCAGGCACTTGGCTGAAGCGCACAGAATGCCAGTGATCGTCACTAATCAAGTGAGGTTTCAAGGTGGACCTGGAGAACAAGTGACTGCATTCACCACTTCTGGTAAYGTGTTGTACAAAAATTTCAAGCATGGAATAATTATGGCCAGTGAGATTTTGTTGGAAAGGATGGGTTTATTGTGTACGTTTGCTTTATATGGCATTAATTGGTCAAGTTTGTCYGGGAGCTACGAGTCAATCTTGCCTTTGCCCTATGTATGCATCAATCTTGTTGATGGTTAGCATCTCAGAGTTCCCTGTTCGTGAGAGTAGACATATATAGACAGCTTGTCTCATCTCATCACGGGCCYCTGGTTACTGAATTTGCGTTTCTAACTGCGATGATTATGTTTGTCTTTCAACAAGTTTGAGCATGCCGTCACAAAGCGCAGACTTGTCCACATCAACAATTGTGATGAATTTTGGATGGAAAATAACTCAAATTCATATCAAATTTGAACTTTGTTACAACTTTTAAAATCCTACAACTACTTTGCAGCTAAAACAATTTCTATGCATCATTCTACAACTACTTTGCAACTAAAATAATGCAATAATGATGCAAAACAATGACGTAAAATAATGTCTTCAGATTTGGTGCAAATAGACACGGATCAAGTCACATAACAGTTTTGTAGGACACATAGTCGCATTTTAGTTGGTTGTGGCGGACATGTTTTTCTTATAGTGACATAGAAAACCTGTCCCAAAAATCACAATTGAAATATCTACACAAGTACACATACATCTTTTGTTCTGAAAAATAAAAGAATTCTCAAAAAATATTCAAAATCCAAAATATAGAGAGTTCAATGTTCAACTTTTGTCAATTGATATCTTAAGTTTGAACTTTAAAGCAATGACACCAAAATGCATCCAGATAAGTTTTTGAGTATGGTTAATATTATTAAAATGTTAAAAGTTTTGTTCTGTACGTGTTGTTAGTTATTTCAAGGATATTCTAAAATCCGTGCTGTTAATTAGATTTTGAATTGTAGGTTTTAGGGCAAGATAACCACACCTAGAACCAACTAAATAAGCAATTCAATATGGATCTCATTATCATATTAAAAAATTGTATGTAGGATTTTGTTTTAGTTGAGAGGAGACTCTAAATTCTCTTAGAATGCATTTTTTGGACATAGTATGAATAACCTATCAATTTTCAAAGTGTTTCAAAATTGCCCCTAGACTCTCATGAATAGTAGAAGGGCATTTTAGACAGAACTCTTTAGAGGTTGTTTGTGGAAAGGGTTCACAAATTAAGAATAATGATTTACTCAAGCATCCATTTAAATTTAGTAATGGCTCGATTTTGGAACCTTCTCTATTATTTTTTGCATGCCTCAGTGTTTGTTTTTGATGAATAGGGTTAATGATATTTAGTGTCAAGGTTTGTAAATAGTGTTGCTAACACTAAATATCCTTTTTAGTGAAATGGATTGCCTCACTTACGATTTCTGAAATATCGACACCTATAACATAGGAGAATAGTCTTCTRGCCTCATGCCGTGGGCTCACACTCCTAAGCTCACGTAAGTTAATAGCAACCGCCTCCTCCCAACAACCTGTACCCGCTCTGTCACTGCACTCTGACACCCGTAACTACCCTCACTGGGAATCACCCCGGGTATCAACCGCAGCATCACCATCCTCCCAAGTCCCAACAACCTGTACCGACACTGTCACTGCACTCTGACACCCGTAAATACCCTCACCGATAATCACCCCGGGTATCAACCTTGGCATCACCCTGCCGTCCCAGAAAGGAACCCACGGGAACCGACCAAGTACAGACCACCAAGAGCCCTAGTGCCCTACATTCCTCCCCCTTGCCAGGCCATCAATCCCCTCGGCCCCTCCCTTCCTCGGGTCGTCCCACGTCACATTTCTCAGACGTTATAACCACTCATGATACGACACGTGTAAACACCCTTCCAGAAACACCAATTTCAGTCAGACTATTTCACGAAAGGTCGTCCCAAGATCCGAATATCCCCTTCCAATTCCAGTGTACACTCACTCTCGAAGATTCTAAACAGAATCCAATCYGACAAACGTGCAGACAGGGTGGATCAGTACTAGTCCAGTTGCACCTGAAGTCCTGAATCCCGACGTGAATTCGATCCATGAATGAGCCAGAATCGTAAGTGCATTCAATCGTGACTCTCGGAGCTCGATTTGCAGCTTCAATAATCTTCTTTGACAGTGCAGAGTCTCGATCGAAGCAGTTTGGAGCTTTGAAGCGCGAAGAAGAAAGAGGTGCAGACACAAGAAGAAGCATCAACCATCTTTCGTGTATGCTGTTCTTATGTTTGAAATGTTGCTTGAAGAAAATGGGGCTGTGGGGAGTCAGAATCGCAGTTTAGTGTTGGTTTTATGTTGGGGATGCAAGACTTGTGTGATTTGGAAGAGTGTGGCTTAGAAGATGCGTTAGAGAAGAGGAGGCGATTCTTAATAGAGGATTCGAAATTGTACGTGAGTGCTGATGTTTCCCTTGAGAAGTGAAAGAAAGAGCAGAGTTCAGGAGTTAAATCGAAGTTGAGCCCTGTCACACTCGGTGAAACTTTTTGACGAGATTTTGGGTTAGGGTTAGAAGAAAGTGACAGAAGAGCGTGGATGGTATTGTGTGTTGGGTCTTTTTAGGGTTTAAGAATTGTTTGCTGCAGTCTGGGTGGTTTGTAATTGGGTTTTGGGTTTTGGTTTAACTTTCTTGGGGGTGATTCGGGGGTATCAGATTCGGGGATCAAGACTTGTGTGATTCGAGAGTGTAGAGGCTCCATTGATCATACAGGTGAGCTTTGATTTGTTCTAAGTGTGAAAATACTTCATGTACTGACGTTTGTTTTCTTGGAATTGTTTTTGTAGCTTCACACAAAAAAAGTGTGTAAATTTTAAGATGATGCAAATTTTAAGATTTTTGTATGGAAAGGTTCACAATTCTCCTTTATGGTGAATGGAAAATCTCCCTAACTGTATGGTGAATGGAGATTTTGCGTTATTACTTTTCGACAAGATTCGGGCGCCGTATCGATTACGGTTGGAAGAAATGACAGAAGAGTGTGGCTGGAACTGTGAATTTTGTGTGTTGGGTCTTGCTAGGGTTTAAGGATTATTTACTATAATTTGGTATCATTTTTCATTGTGAATTGTGGCGCCCCTGTTGTGTGTAGGGTCCTGGTAGGGTTTGAGAAATTTTCACCTCTCTCAGGATCGTTTCTCATTGGGGTTTCGTTTTTGTTTGTGGGTTTTGGTGTCCAGCGAGCACGATGGCAGAGATGGGGGTTGATTCTCACGGAACTGAGGACTTGGAAGTGCTATGCAAGGTGCAAGATGAAGAGTATTTGGGCAACGTGACGCTGGAGAGCGGGCGGGACGGGCTGCGCTGTCGCTTTGCCTGGAGCACCAACGTGGCGGACTTCCCGGCTCGCTCCAGCCACCACACCAAAGACGTCAAGTGTTCCTGCTCTGCACAGGTACATCACTCATTTCAGTCCCCAGCTTGCAGAATTTCCAATGTATGTATATTTATTTATAATTTTAACCTTTTAAGCAGTTGTTTTACGCACTTTTGAGGAGTTCATACAGGGATTCATATTTTTCCTGAAACTTCTTTATAGTAACTAACACATGCGACCATTTTTTACAACTTTTGTCTTATTAGAGGTATTGAGGTGCTCCATCAATTTTATTTTATTTTTGCTAACAAGGGGGATCACATGAGGCCTTATATGGTACCCTTCTTAAAGTTTTTAGTGAAATTTGTATTCGGCCTTGCTTATTCATATTAATATTGATTGTATAACATGCTTTGAACGTTAGGAATCCATCCTTGTGGCTTTCATGATCAATTGTTTCAAGTGTTTAGGATGGGTTCTTTTTTAATTCGGGGCTTGTCCTTATATTTGAGAGATTTCAATTTCGTTATATATATGTATTAAAAAATATGTGTTATTTGAATATGATATGAAAAAATTATGAATGTGCAAAGTGTATGTGTGTAGTGTTGATATGTTTTTGCTTCATTTTTTTTTGTGTAGCTCAAGACTTTATAGATAACTATTATACTTTCTCATAAGATAGGATCACTCAAAACCAAGTGTCTTCTCAAAAGCATGACTTGACAAAAGGTGGTCTACAATAGAAGATTCACTCGCTTATTGTTCCTAGGGACTTGTAATCTTTGGTCCTAATACTTTGGAGTCCAAAATTGATTCACACTAATTACTATATTGAATGAGTGGCAAAGAAATTTGAAGAGTGACATCAACGTGTTGTTTTTTCACTCTTATTGACTCAATTGTATAGACTCAACACTTTAATGTGAAGATGGTATCTTACCTATTACTTTGAATACTTCAAAACATTTTTACTACATTGATCATCTCTAAAAATTGATTCATACTATTATTATATTTATTGAGCAATGAAGAGGTTCAAACATAATTGAAAAGTCACATCAATGTGTTTCTTCTTCATTCCTTTTGACTCATTCATGTGTACTAACACTACAATGTGAAGATGGTAAAACTTACCTACTACAATGAACATCTCAAATCATTTTTATATGCAACACTTCTTTGGTGGCCTTGAGATATCAACCGAATTTGAATTTGGCTTTCACTCTCACTACTGAAGCATCTACAACACACGGAACTACCCTAATATATTCATGGTATGATAAAGTGGCCTAAAGGAAAATTCAAAATTTGTCATTATGAAAGCATTATATCCTATTCATTTTCATTCCACTATTCACCATACTAAATGTTTTGTAGTAGGTAAGTCACATATTTTGTGTTCTCTTTTGTTGACTCTCATATGATAAATGGTTTTAACAATCCAAGTTTTTATACACTTTTTTGGTATTGACTATCAATTTGGTTGAAATGCCAGTAGACAATGCCTTTGGATTTATTATTATTATTAACTTTAGGAACTTCAAATTTGTTGTCATACATCATTTTATCAACAAATCTTTGCGTAATGTAACATAGTATTTGGAATCATGGACAATCACTATTGAGTATATCACTATGCCAAAGAAATTTTCATTAAAATAGGAAATTGAATGACAAAGACTGCCTAAGTTTATTGTGTCTAAAAGCTTTGAATATCATCAATTTTTTATGTGGAGCAGAATTTAGATTCATTTTGCAAGGATACTAAGGGCGCTCAAGAATGTTGTGCTTTTGGTATTCTAGGCAGGAGCAACGGCTGCATCAAGGCCCCATTGGTGGGGAATAGACTCCTTATACATTGAAATTGCAGTGGCAGTGCTTCTTATAGCTATTGTATGGTATTGGAGAAAACGACGAATGGGCAGAAGATGTATGTCAATGACCTATTTTCTTCTTAAAGAACAAATTCATCATGATTTTAAATATTATAATGATTTTACATTTTTGATTTGAGCTTTATTAATTTAGGAACTTTGCCCATATTCCAATTCARTCATTTGAATCACACTATTTGATCTTCTAACATCTTTTTTTTTACACACATTTTGCAAAGATCTTGATCAAGTTTGAAAATTGTATGTAGAGTGAAGAATTAAGCATGTCATGAGTGCATTCCTATTTACAAAATCCGTAAGGCTAATTAAATTATTGGGCATAGTAAATGAATGATATAGCATTTCTTGGAGAGTTTAAACTATTTTGCAATAGATGCAAATGTATTACACATTGTAAATCTATGGATTCCAAGTAAAGATTGAATCATCCTACTTAGCTTTGGTGTAAATGCACAAGCACATTTTCTAGGGTTTTTCTTAGAAAGAAGTCTTTCATATTTCACATTAATCATTTCAATAGCTCTTTGATTTTCAATTGTAAGTACAGAGAAGTTATATGTCGTTAGACACTATTCTTAGGCATATTGATCAAATCTAAATTGTAACTTGAGCTCTAACAAATTTACGTTATAACAGTATAATGTGTATATTACTATATTTATGTATTAAATTTAGATTGTTGAGAATTTTAGGTTACATGTCAAGTTCTAAAGAACTTGTTTATATGAATAGTGAATTGACTCACTAATTGAAAAACTTGAAAATGTTATATCTACAGGAGGGCTCATGCAATTTTTTCCCCTACTTGGATTCATGGTCCCTACAATTCATTTGAAGCAGGTGCCAACCATAGTATTAGTTGAAGAAAAGTTCCACTTAAGTAAACCTTGGAATTTGGATGAAGTACAAAATCTATTCGTGACATTTTTTCCCATTATGAGCAACCAGGTGTGGACCTAAGGGAATTGAGCATTAATTTTGGCTTGAAGTGGAAAAAAGGGATTTGAGATGTGAACCTCAATAGGAAGAATAGTGGAAACAATCATTGTTTTGGACAAAAATATTGGAGTTAGTAATTGTAGTAGACCGCACTTCTCTAACCTTTAGATGAAAATCCATTGCATAGTGACTATTTTATTGTTACAGAAGATGGTCATTTTAGCAAACTATTGTCACAATTTTAGGTAGGTAGAGAGTGAACATCATGGGTGCACTTTATGTTGGTTTCAGAGGGGTCTACAAAACAAAAGCCTTGTTGCAAAACTCAAAACAAAACCATCTTTCCAAGAGCCTTCATCTAAAATTTGTCTAATCAATTCGTGAGCATGGGTTTAGGCAGTTGCTGAAATGGTTTGTTGTTACTATGGCAATTCAGAAATAAGGTTAATGTGCTATTAGCATACAAAGAGAAGTAAAAACCATCACAAATAATCTTGAAGTTGATTGTACAATTTCAACCTTTTGTTCAATTAGAAGTGAGGATCTTGGGTCTCTTACACACCAAATTGGCCTAGCCTCTTAGTGTAAAGTGTTCATGAGTAGGAATGCATGCAATGAAGTGACGAATGGATTTGTTTGGGATCTGTCTTGAAATAATTGGTTCAAAAGACTCTCTAGACTACCTCAAAACCAACAAAAAAAACAAAAAAAAATGTATCTATAATGGTCATCTCACAACCTAAAGCAATTACAATATTTCCTAATATGGCTACAACATGAAAAGAATAAAAAATCACTTCTTGTCATGAATTTACATTGAAAAGGTAGAAGGTTCTAAACCAATCACTAATAACTCTATTTCCATCACTCAAGATATTGATTTTGGTCACTAACCAAACCAATGTAGTCCTGCTTTGATTTATTAGAAAAAGTTTGTCATGGATTAATGGAACGGGTCATTTCCTAGATGCCTATCATGGATGGTTTGCATTTTAAAATCTATTTTATTTAATTTTCTTTGAGTTGTGAGAATGAGACTGAAACCTCAATTTTGAGTGAAAAACAACTTAATGGCTTATAAAGACTTTACAAACCTAAAAAAAGTCAATGGATGACTTCACAATTAAGTAGTAACTATAGAAACAAAGAATACTCCTAGTGGTTCAATAATGAGAGTATAAGTAAAACCACTTTTAGTGCATGCTGCTCGAACTATGCACTAAGACAAGTTTATGCACGAAAAGAGGTGTAATAATGGTCACTTAACTAATGTCGGCTCTAACTACACTATTTTTCAAAAAAAGTGCCTCAAATTGGGCCTCCGGCCTCCCTAGCTACAAACTCTGTAATTGATAATTATGCACTAAGAGAAGGTGCACTACAAAAGGCCATTCTACCGGGATTTGGACAACTATAGTAGTCTATTCTAAAAGCAAACACTGTCTTGAAATGGACCCTACACTTCAGGATAAAATGGATTGCATGTAATCAAGAAGTGGAACTATGATCGACAATAATGGCGCAATAAATGTAGTGAAGAAGAAATGAGGGCACATTCAATTGTGTCAGTGATTTTTTGGGGTTGTAGTGTGCATTAGTTTAATATGTAGTGCGGTCCATTTAAAAAAATTGTAACATGTGTACATTAATGTGTTTAAAATAATATTTGGCTAGCCAACAACCTCTTTATAAAGTATGTAGAATCTAGGATCTAAAAAATTTCCACTGATTGCTTTAAGGACCCTTCCTTGTTCTTCATTTCAAGTCAAAAAGCTTCTTCTAGATTTCTCCATGTCTCTTTACATTCCACATGTGTTTGCAATTTGTCAAACCTATAGTCAAGAATAGATGCCTAGGAATGACATCTTAGAAAAATCATAACTAATTCAGTATTGCTCAAGAATTTATGAAACCACTTTTCATGCATGCTGCATCCATTTTTCTCTCTTAGAAATAAGCTTAATTTTTTTGTCCACATAAGCCCATGAGAATTATTGATCTGCCTTAGAATGGTCACTTTTAGAGCAGACTATCTTACTCCAATCATATAGGTTGTGTCCTTCTCGGAATAATTTCATAAAATTACAAGCAAATCATGACTTGTTGTCGGTTCAAAAGATACATGATGAATCATTAGCATGATAAATGATGCACATTCAATTTCTTTTTGCACCCAATGCTGTCCCTTTCTAGGTCATGCATTCATTCTAGAACATAAATGTAGTGGGATTGTAGATTGCTTATTATTTTAGGTCAAAGAAATAAGCCATGTACCGCCTACCTACAGTTATAGCCTGAAATGATTATGTCTTGCAGATTTGGACGGCATTAGGTACAAGGACGCCATTGGGTGCCTCTCCCTTATACTACATCGGGAACTAAACCCCCAATGCCTTAGTAGTGATGCAATATTGTTTCAATGGTTTCACAATCCAACCTTGAAAATGCATTGTTATAGTACAACATCAGTATTGCAACAAATGTAGTTTCAATGGTAATAGTGCATCCCATTGAAAAAGTATTGTTACAGTACGACTTTTGTACATTAACAATATACTTTCAAGGTTGGACTGTGAACCCATTGAAACAATATTGTTTCAATGTGGGTTACTTTCTTGACGTATGGCATAAAGGTAGGGTGCTCTGAAAGCCATCCCGCTCTAGAAACGGCGACCATTGACCCCTAAATGCCCAAGGCACCAAATTTTGGTGTCAATAATACTTTAAAGCTAAATAAAGCCTAACCAAGTAACCAAGTTTCTAATTTTTGTAGTTTAATATTTTAGAAAAATTATTTTTGAAGTCTAGTTTTAGCATCAAACATCTGATTTTAAAAATGATTGATTATGAATTTTTTATTCAAGATTTTATGCAAGGGTGTCCATTGCAATCTTGACTTTCCGTAGTGTTGAGGGCTATTGAAATTGAGCCTCAAATATACTACATCGTGGAGAAAAAACCACATTAGAAATTCATTTAAAAAATTGTAGAGTAGATTTTTAGGAGCCATAAATTGAATAGGATTATGCATTTTAGGCTCTCATTAGGCAAGAAACGGGGCCTCTAGAAGGCCTCTTCCCTTTGAAAAAAACAAATTCAGTAGTGAACAATGTAGGCCAGAATTTTAAAATATTAAAAATAAATAAATAAAATAAAATAAAAAATTTTAATTCAAAAAAAGCATAATACTACATGGCAGAAGGTCAGCCGCGTCAGATTGCAAAAAAAAAAATTTAAGAAAAATATCTTTTCCATTTTTTCTCACTGTTTTTGCAAAAAACAAAATTTGGAAATTCAGCAGCTGAATTTCAGCTGCTGCAGAAGTGGAGGCTTCTTGGGGGCCTGATTTTTTGCCTAATGTTAACCTCATATTTTTTTGGTGACCAACTTTTTGGATTTGACATGTGATAAGAGAATTGAAAGATTTCAAATCACTTTTGTAGTCATTATAATCTTTCAATCCAAAGGTGATATTGCTCGGGTTTTTTGCCTACGTGATCTCTAATATGTCTAGTTTGAAATTGTATGGTTACAATTCTAAGAGAAATGATACAACTTATGAAAATGATGGCTTTTCATTCAATTTAGAGTAAAATCCTAGAAGCTCAAAAAAGGCCTTGAGCATTTAGAAGTTAGCATAGAGGTACATTTTGTTTTCTTCAATGTATTAGAAGTGTCCATATCAAGAGGTGCTTGCATTTAGTGACTTGTGTTTTTCAACTTCAAAAATTTGTAACTAATTGGCCACAAAGATCCAAAAAATTAAGAGATGACTTTGAGTAGATGCCAAGTCCATTTTTTTTCCTACAAAAATTCATTGACAATTGTTTCAAGGAGTTCCTTTAAATGCAAGAAACTCTTTAAATGTCAGTTTAAAAGT
>VACF01000503.1:0-49934 GCA_006891605.1 Pleurozium schreberi | reverse complement strand
AKKASAWRWKAAAGGCAGCCCAGGAGATCGAGTAGCTAGGCGAGAAGACTTGACTTTCTGATCGAGAGGGTTCTGAATCTTACCGAAATCTTAACCTCAATGAWAATAAGGAATTAAATAGTCCGGATTCCCGACGGAGTAATATTTATTCATCGTATCAATTAGTAAAAACTTAAAAAAAGTGGCGAAATTAATCAAGAGGTCCTTCCTGCGATTGAAGCAGTGATTGAAGCTTGGATTGAGTATGCGATTGACAATGCATGTGATTGACCCTGTGATTGTGCATCTGCTTGTGTGCGGCAGACGGGTGGCGAGAGCTGGGACGTCTTCGGCGGCCGCCGCGACGGCCTCCAGTCTTCCTCCCTGGACCCCCCTCAGGAGCTTCCCAACCAAACCATGACCGTTCCCGAGCTCCTCTCCTCCTTCGCCTCCAAGAATCTGAACGCCGCTCACCTGGTCGCCCTCTCCGGCAGCCATACCTTGGGCGTCGCCCATTGCCAGTTCGTCACCGACCGTCTCTACCCCACCGCCGACCCCAGCCTCCCCTCCGACATGCTAAAGTCTCTCGAATCCCTCTGCCCCTCTGCCGCTGCCACTCCGGAACTCAACCTGGACGAAGTCACACCGGGAGCATTCGACTCGACCTACTTCGACAATCTGATCTCCGGGAGAGGGTTGCTGGCTTCCGATCAAGTGTTGGTGAACGATGCGACGACGTCGGGGGAAGTGACGGCGAATGCGGGGAGTGCGTTTGGAGGGAACTTTGGACGGGCGATGGTGGTCATGGCCAGGTTTGACGTGCTGGTAGGGAGTGCTGGACAGGTTCGGAACAATTGCAGGCAAGTGAACTAGTCACTCAGTACTGCAATGGCATCGTTCACATCGTCGGCAAATGCACGTGGGAAACTTCTGATCTTTCGTAAGGGTAGCGAAAGATGGATTTGTACGTACTATCCCTGTGATTGCAATAAGGCGGGTACCTTGTAGGTATAGAGGTGGGTGTAGATAACAATTGATTTTTTGCTCATCACTGTCGAACATCTGCACGTGAGCGCTATTCTTTGAATTCGGAATAAGTTAGATCCCGGTATGAGAAAGAGCATGCTGAGCATTTCGGCGATGGTGGTCATGGCACGGGATGACAGAGGTGCGTGTTGGGAGTGCCTGTTGGGAATGCACGGGATGAATGAGGTGCGTGTTAGGAGTGCTGGGCAGTCTCGATCGTAACAATTGCAGGCAAGTGAACTAGCCAGTGCAATTGCATCGTTCACATCGTTCTCGATCAGGGAGGATATATATTATCGATCACGTACTAGTTTCGGGATTGCCATGCATTAATTTCGGGGTTCCCGAATGTTTGCGCAACTGATTTATGTCTCTGTGTTGCCGGCTTCTCCTGATCAATKCCTTTGCTCGTTCCTAATGCTTGGCAAACTTCTGATGTTTCATAAACCTGGAAGAAGGATATGTACTGTACGTCCTTTCCCTGTGATCGTAATAAGGGTACCTTGTCTGTACTACAAAGCCGTGTGTTGTTAGAACATGCATGAATTTTTGTTCATGATTGTTGACGTCTCTGCGTGAGCGCCATTCTTTGGGTTCGGAATAAGAACGCAAACACTGCTTTCATTCATATGCAGACATTGCTCCCTTCCCATAAAATTGGAGTTTTCATTTCTTTCAGAAGGATGAAAGTCTGTCCAGATCGGGGTTCAGATACTGAAGTATGCAAGCTTTTTGAATCCACTTGCTAGTTAGGCAATGTAAAGTATAGCTTTAGGTATTTTGAATACTTTGGGCAGGAGGAAAGTGTAGCCCTTCAAAACTTAGAGTGACAATTTGATTACAGTAGGTCTAAACAGTGAATGTAATTGTGTAATGAGAATTTTTGAAACACATAAATCTTTTATCACTTCTGTGCATAGTGTAGTGTAGTGAGTTTGGTTTTGACTTTTTGTAAAATGCAAAAACTTTGAACTGGACAACTCGTGCGTAGATTTTGAAGGTAGAGTACTAGAGTTTGTGTGATAAAGAATTCAAAGTGCTAAATTCAACGTTCTTTGAAGATTTTAGAATTTAATTGATATCTGTATGGTTAGATTTTTATTTTTTGTGTTTCTTTTTTTTTGAAACCAGAGTTTATTTCAGAAATAAAATTTGTGTTCCATCACTTACTTTTAAAATAAAACTTGAAACTTAGTATTCAAAAATTTCTTCTAAAATTGATTGCAAATAAGATATTGAAATTTGTTAAAACGAAGTTGAAATCTAGCAGTTGTAATACAATGCCTTTTAAGCATCTCAGATAACTTGAAGTTATATAAGTTCAATTTTACAAGAGCACCTTTTATCCGGAAGATCTTAATTTTTTGAAAAGACAATATTTGTGCATAATCTTGTAATAATGAATTTTCGTAGCAAACAAGTGAAACAACCTTTGATAGTAGATATGTGGACAACTTTAGTGGCAAGRCAAGGGACAATGATAGGTATCTATATATTTATCATAGTAGAATATATTTAATCCTTGAATCTTGCTATAATTTGAAATTTGAAATTCTTCTATTGTCCATGATTTCTACAACAATGAAGCAAATTGGTCACTTGGATTCAAAATCAATAAGAATATTTAAAGTAGACATGCCCATATCCAAGCACTTATCCAAAACCGTTTGCAATAAAAAAAATTGAAAATAAATAGACACTCAATTCAAAATGTCCAACCCCTACTCATTAAACTAGGGCATGAATTTTTAAATCTACTAATTTAGACTTTAAAAAATTATCACAAGTTTATACAGTAGTCAAAAAGTATTGAACAAAGTCATTTGGACTTAAGAAAATGCCAATAATGGCCCCTTGTTAAATTTACAACAATTTCATAAAGAAAACTACTCTATATTTCTTAAATATTATATTCTAGGGCATTCAACTTTAAACTAGACAGTGAATGCAAGAAAGACTAGTACTATTTTGCGTCACAATTCGAATTGCGGAGTTTCCATCCACTATAACTTTTGAAGTATGAGACTAATTAACTTGAGAATTTTATTGGAGATGTCTTGCTTGATAGCAATTAGATTCCTCATTTTTTAGAAATTTTAAAAAATCATTTTATATTTAAATTTAAATTTAGCTAATTTGATGTTTTGTGGTTCTTGTAATCTTTTAGGGTAAGCGGGAAGCCATGTGTCTGCCGTGGTTATTCGGAGGTGGAAACTCAGGTCCCGAGCATCGGGCTCCTTCTGCTCCGTCGAGCCAGGGACCAGGAAATGCCGCCCATGGGCAGGCAGGGGCGCCTCCGTCCCGGCCTCATCATTCACGAAATTGATCGTAGGGTATGCTTGTTCATGCCTCTCTATCTTTTTTATGTGCTTTCCTTTCTAATGTTTCTATTTGCTTGCCTGCGTAGTGTCTGATGTGTGTTCTACTCTGGCATCGTGTGTTTTCAAGCGGTCATAATGTTAATAAGTCAGGAATTGTGGATTAAAATCTACGTTTTCTCTTCTATCTTGCTCTGAGTGGATAGTATTTAGATCAATATGGTCATTTGTACTGCACTCACCTTGCTTTTTTTCAAGAAGATATTTGGAGTTGTTTAATACTATGGACTGATATCTGCAATGAGGTTGTTCCATTTGTGTACTCATGCTCAATTTTAGAGGTACACTAAAATTGTGTTYTATACTGACCCCTGTTATCAATAGCAACTCATCTATTCATACACTTGGTTGAACTTATGAGCAAAGGATGCAGCATGTGTGACTCAATGTGATGGCCAATGGCATGGTCTTTGAATGGAAACGGGGGAATACTATCTGCATAACATAGTTAAGTTTGTGATTTTGGGGAGATCAGTGTAGAGCTGTGGTGAGGTTCGAGTCCACTACAAATTTACATCAATAAGTGAAGTGACGAATTTGCATCCGGAAAGAATTCCAGATTAGTCATTTTTTGAGGTAGTGAGTGGGCTTTTTTCTTTCTCCAGGAGCACTCGTATGGARAGGAAGCGCCAAGACTTCCTTGACTTGGAASGMACTGTACTATGAAATTGAGATTGAGAGTGGAGATGGTTGTTCAGTATCAGCTGGAAGCTTTTCACTTCTCAATTKACTTCATGTGAAGAAGCAACACTTTGTTTCATTTGTGTATTCATTTGTGTATACGTGTATACGTGTTAATAACAATTGTACACCTCAAAGCTTTTTCGGAGTCATATTCAGATATGAGTTAATTTGAGTATGGAGTAGGAGTTTTGAAGGAATGACTTCGTGATTCATGTTCCTACTCGAAAAGATGTTGAATTCTTCTTGCGTCTTTTGTAGTGTGCGAGTTTGAAATTGTTTTAGTTTATGTTTTTGCTTTTTCGACAGTGATAATCTGACGTCATCAATTGCCCGTGATTAGTGAGGAGGAAAACTACCCCGCAGTGTTGGTAAACAATGGGATGGGTTAACCGGAATGGTCGGAATCTAAATGCCTTGCTTGTAACCCGGATACCTCACCGAGATGCTTATTTCCTGGACATTTCTCATCTAAAACTTCGATGCAAGTTTGGGCACATGATTGCATTTTAGACGACCTTGGAAAACAAGAAACCAATTGACTTTGTCTATCAGGTTGGTCATAGCCCAGATGCATTATTTGCGTGCYTGTTATGTKGATGTCTTACCAAGATGCTTGTTCCCTAAATTATGTAACATGGATGCTTGCTTCCGGAAGATTTTTACCAGAATGACTTTACTTAAATGGCTTATTCTGACGGTTGCATCCAAGATGTTTTGCCCACATGGCTTAAATTAACCAAATGAGATTGATGCACATGTCATATCCAGATCTCTGCAACTGGGATGTGATAATTGCAGTAGAGCATGTTTCAATATCGATTTAAGGTAGGATGCTGCAAAACCGATTGGGATGTAAAACCCTTAATATGTAGCAGTCCTGCAATACAGGTCTTATTTTTTTGTTGCAATACATGTCTTATTTTTTGTGACCTACAAAATAAGTCATGAACTACATAGCAACATTATCAACCTTAAGTGAACATACATTATAGATATTAATGGTTTTACATCCCGATCAATTTTGCAGCATCCTACCTTAGGTGAGCTTAAAACAAGTTATGTTCTGACCTACAGGAGTTTTTTTTGAAAGCCATCAGCACACTTCTAGTTGGGGAAGAATGCTCACTGACGCAAATAATATGCTCGCTTAAATTGCAGAGATAAGCAGATAACTATCATACACCACAAACCCTTATCCTGTAGGAACTGTATAACTTGTTGGAATAGAGCCCAATAAAATTGTTCACAATGTGTACAGTAAAAGTACAGGTCCTTTCATATCTTTATTCTCATTGAAATCAATGTACAAATCATCAATCTTCACCTTCACCTCCAAAATTGTAGAAAGGGAACATCAACCTTTCAAATACCAAAACCTAGATTGAGCAGTAACAATTTCTTCCACAAATTCCCAAAACTTAAAAAGCTTCATCTAGTTTTACACCTGAGATACTGTTTTCTCAAGGTCAAGTAACTCAATTTCTGTGCTTAAATATTTTTTCTAGTGGCAGTACATACAAATCTSAAGTCCCTACATGGCGTCTGAATACACCAGAATTAACAATCCAATTTCCAGGAGGTTGCAGGACTGTGTAACATCTCAGAAAATGAACACAACTTCGATGACCCAATCGAACTTTCGGTGCCGACGTACCTCCCAAGACAAAACTTCGGCAGCCAGCATTTTAAATAAGTACCCTGAAGATAACTGGTTCGGTGTCGACGTAGCATCCTCAGTAATTTCGACTTAGAAAAAGGCAAGGCAACGGTTCATCGACAGCTCGAAACATGATTAATTTCMTTCCTTCATCGGAAGATAAATTTAAGCTCCTCCGACAAGCGTGAGAAGGAACTGCCGATAATCTCCAGAAGTATCACTCGTAATCATTTGCTCAAGAGATGTCCTGTACARGGATTGGAACTCCATTTTTATGTAGTACATGTCAATCTCGGCACGAGTKGTAATAACTCGTATCAAATCCTGATCATTTGTGCCCATTCCTTTCATTGACGAATACAATTCCTGCAAATGAATCAAGAACAAYTGGAGAATGTAAATCATTCTGTTATCAATAACATTACTCCAACACGATTTCATACTATAAACCTCAAAACGTTCTCTCCCAGAAGACCTCTCATAACTCATGGGCAAGATTCTCTTTACAACATTATCTTAAATTTCTTAAAACAGTTACATATTATTGAAAATCCTATTGAATCTACTGCTGATAAATTGTGATGGAAGAAACGCACCTGGGCAAAGAATCTAGCAGGATAACAAGTGCACTGAACCACAGCAAGAAGTGCATCTTCAAAACGTCCAGAAGTTTCCTTCTTAATAGCCTGCCACAAAYATGAATATGTCACTACAGTTCCATTTCTTCTCTGACTACCTTGCATTCTTAAACCAATTCACAACAACTTAACCAAAAAAAAACAAGATACACTGAGTATGCCAAATGCCTGCAATCCCTGCAGCCACTGTCAGTTAGAGGAAGATGGTGCAGGAACCAACCCTTTCAAAATCATGGCCATACTGCTGCCTGTAGTACTGCATGGTCAAGTTCAATTGAGCCGGGCTGCGCGTCGTCAGGATGTGAATGAAAGCGTTTTCATCCGTGCCCAGTTTCGCTACGCCAGCTTGGTATAGGGCATGTGCATCTGCTAGTGCGTAGTTTGGGTCCACAGCAGCAATCTCCGAGCGATTTCCTCTTACRAGTGCTAGCAAAAGCTGCAAATTAAATCAAATGACACATCAGCAAAGACACGCGCTGACTAGACAGTGACGGGGGTCCAACTAGGACATTAAGTCACGCACGTCAGCAGCATCATAGAATGCACAAGCCCTAACGTTTCGCTCGCAGCGTCCTCCCTCTGCCATCGCCAACCTCCATGCACGCCATCGTCTCTCAATATTCCTTGGGCGCGGAGGAGCTTCAATTCCCATCTGAATGTAAGCTCCCCGACTCTTCCTACCCCGATCTCTTTTTTTCTCGAATCTTCTCCATGAGAATTTCGAATTTTAGGCTTGAATCTGGAGCTTCTGGTGAAGATTTCCGAATTTGAGCTATGGTCGTGTGTTCGTACTGAGGATTTCATTGTTCTTGTTTCAGGTCATGGGGAGGTTACAGTTAGCGCGGGCGATTTTAGGTTCTCGTAGGAGCTTGCCTCGCACCTTCTGCTCATCCGTCGTATCTAAGACATCGGAGACGCCATCGGAGGCATCATCGTCTTTGGAATCCCCGTCCGCGTCCGCAGCGGAGCATGCGGCTTCAAACGCGACTGAGGCGAACTTGAAGTCGAGGACATGGGATGAGCATCGATTGACTGCAGACCAATTGCAATTCCGTTCTCTGGCTTCGGTACGTGATCGCCTAGGATTTAGCAGTTCATGTTTGCTAAKCGCTTTCTATCTACACTGATTTGCCCCGGCAGTGCGTGTGACATAGTTTACCAAAATCATTATATTTTTAAGCTGTTGAAATATTACTATATTGAACCAATTTTCATAAAATAAAATTTGTGGTGACACTGATTTTTGTAGGTGACACTAATTTTTGTAATTTCCCACTAACTAATATCACTAATAGTAGGACAAATCAGTGTACCTCCTGGAGTATATRCAGTATTGTGTTKCTCATTGTATGCATTGTGACACTAAACTTCAAAGGTAAAAACTGCATTCACTGCTGCCGTATTTTCAATTACTGCGAGACGCACTAATTTTKTCATTTCGACACTATTCTTAAGGAATGAAAGTATTTAAGAAAACTGATGAGGAAGAAGACACTTCCTTCTTCTTCTCCCAGTAGTCATTGTATTCTGTTAGAAATGTGGAATATTTATGTGTGTCTCTCAGTAATTGAAATGAATGGTGTACTGTTTGCGAGAAAGCCTGTAACATGTGCTTTTTTACTTGAGCATGRGAGCAGGATTTTGCAGAGAATGAGCTGCTACCATTCGCAAGTCARTGGGATGAGAAAAAGTATTTCCCATTAGAGGTTTTGCGAAAGGCGGCGAAGCTGGGGTTTGGGGGTATCTTCTGTGGCCACGATGTTGGAGGATCGGAGTATGGACTTTCTGCCCTCTTGTTGCTGTTGTAGGGTTTAGGGTTGCAATGGAATCTAGGGTTTAGGGTTTAGGATTTAGGCAAAGTGTCGCAGGTTCTGGAAACTCTGGATAAGATTTTGCAGACTCACTTCCTCTAGGATGCACAAAAGTGATGCAAACCTGGATTGTTACAGGTTAACTCGAGCAGATGGAGCCGTTATATTTGAAGCTCTTGCTTATGCCGACGTGAGCACTACAGCTTATCTCACAATTCACAATATGTGTGCTTCTCTTATTGAGCGGTGGGTACCATAGCATGATCTCCGTTGATTGGTTTAMYGCATAATTYACCATTAATTGACAGGAKCAGTGAAGTGAAGTTTTTATTCTGTTTTGCATTGTACATTTTTGTGTTTAGAAGGTGTAGTGCCAGWACATGAAGCAGTCACTCGTTAATCAGAAGTGCCTCYCACAGTAAAAGACCGTGTTTTCTGATCTGAAACTGTTTGGATGATTCGTGTCATGCTGTGTCATGTTGTTGGCAGATTTGGCWCAGAGGAACAACGTCAGGCCTTTCTTCCTGAGCTTACTTCTATGGTATATGAATCCTRCAGGCAGATAATGCTGTTRATTATTACCTTTTGATGCCCAAATTWTATTTTGCAGTTAGCAATCTGGCATGGCCGTATTAGTTGAATTGTTATCTAACGTTTCTCGATAATTGGCTATCGCAGGAATTGTTGTCATCGTACTGCTTAACAGAACCAAACAGTGGAAGTGACGCAGCCTCTCTTCAGGTTTATGCTTATGTGATCAGTGTTTTTTTGGTTTTGACTTACTCTTCAAGCATAAACTGGGATCTTCTCAGGATCAGCTACCATGCTGTATTTTGACTTCTTGTAATTTTGGCATCAAGCTTCGTGCTGATCTTGCCGATCTTGCGTTTTGAACAGACCACAGCAAAAAGGGAGGAGGGGAGCACAGATTACGTTCTCAATGGGGAGAAAGTAAGTTTGTTCGATCTAAGCTAATTCTTATTATCTCATGTGGTGTTACTTGTATAATATCCAGAGATCAGTATGGTCTGCAAAGATTATTATATCATGTAGTAGTACTTGTATAATATCCTTAGACCAATATAGTCTGCAAAATTTTTATTGATCTCTTAGTGGTCAGCTAAATCTGTAATCCACTAAGTTACTTGGAAGCTTTATTTGACTTCTGTGTCCTCTTGGTGACCAGGCATTTATAAGCGGTGGCGGTGTCAGTGATGTCTACTTGGTAATGGCTCGCACGGGCGAGCCAGGTCCAAAAGGCATTTCATGTTTTCTTAGTATTACATTTCCTTGTACAATTATGGACTATAGATTGTAGCATAAAACTTTTATCGGAATGTCTTGTGCTAATCATTCTAATACATCTTAATATATGATTTCATAAATCTTTATCTCCTTTTAAATGACCTTTAGGTTTAATATAATTTAAAGAATAATTTCGAAGAGGTGAAAACTTTATAAACCATATGTTTTCACAACCAACCAACAAGTCAAACCAAGTCCCAAAGAACCAATTGAATTAGTAATTATCAGATAAAATATTAAAATTTACAAATTTTGAGTTTTGAATTACATGAATTTTCAAAATGAAAATTTTCAAAGTTGAAGACAAATGAAAACATTAATCCATAAATGATGTTGAGGCCAATTTTTGGTTGATGAATGAGAAAGCATCTTTTTGCATAGGATAGATATGCAACTATTCATCCTCGGAATTAGGGGTAGAAAGGAAAGATCTTTTATAGTAGTTTGACTTCCAAGGCGTGCTTTTGGATTCTCTTAAACCAATAATTCCCATGGTATCAAAATTGATGATTTTCACAGTCACCATCTAGTTATTTATGAGTTAAGAGCAGCAAAGCCAGCAAGAAATTAAATCCTCCATTCGAAGTGGGCCCACGCTAGAATTACCCTGGGTAAAAACGTTGAAATTTTTAATTTTTCACATAATTTTTCTTTTGCAAATTCTGAATTCATATTTGCAATCAGAGACCCCGAATTAGCCAAGAGAGGTCAAGACCATACCTTAGACACGGCTCAAAATAGGGGACTTTTTTTTACTTTTACCTCAGGTGAATCCTGTTGGGCCCACTTCAAATGGAGGATTTAACGTCCTGCGCAAAGCCCTATCAACACTATCTCTTCTTTCTATGCAGAACATGTAGAAAATGGTTGTTTCTTTGATCTAAAATGTTTGAGATGAACCTTCATCCTTCTTTATCTTCATTTTTAAATTGTATACTTGGTTGTAAACTTACAAAAATGGTTTTTGAGTATGTTTGCCAACAAACGCTAGTTTACTGTTATATATTATGATAGTCGTGTTTCCTTAAATGCTTGGTAATAATATACATGTCTTCACCATGTTGAATTATGCATTATCAAAGGGGTTTTTATAATCCAAATATTTTTCAAATTTGAAATTAATCTATTTCTGCAAATATTGATAAAGACTGTCTACTTTTGACTCTTTTAATTTTGATCAAGTTTTGAAAAAAATTGTATCTAATCCATTCATTCAACTCATTGCATTTATCCCCTAAAAGTTTTTATTGACAAGTAACAGGGTTTCACATTCAGTTTTGGCAAGCTCAAGTGACTTTGATATTTTTATATTTTTTATATAGTTTCCAATCATTTTTTTAAAGTCTAACTTTTATAGTATTATTCCTATACAAATTGCAAACGTTACAGGTGTATTTTGAGGAGGAATCTGATTGCTTCAATAGTCGAAGCAACGGAAAAAATATTGTCATGTCTAAGAAAATTTTTAAAAAACGGATTTGTTATTTGGAATATACATGTAGAATACATAGAAAGCCTTGAATCATTATATTTTGAACTTTTTCTGTAATATTTTAGAAAAAAATCAAAAGTACAAAATTGCGTAGCGATATTTTTAACATTTCAATATTTTGAATCATTTTTCTATTTTTTTCTACTTACTATTTTTTTCCTACATGTTGTACAATTTCAAATGATTTGAAAATTTTCAAGCATGTTGCAAACTTGCCTTGAAGAATGAGTTGAAAGAATCACCACCAACATGGACATTTTGTCATGCAGATGTGACCTTGTGAAGAGTGTAGTTGCCCTCTCCTTTTTAAGGCCAAAAAGAGGATTGCAATCCACATAGTGGAAATTTCTGAAATTTTTACCACATCTTCTCAAACCAACGTACTACAAGATCCTATTTTTTCATGTGTCCCTAAAATATGTTTTTTTTCAAAAATTTGATATTCCGTACTTTATTAAAAATGTCATTTTTTGAGTGTTTTTGCTGAAAACATAGTCAAAAGAACTTTGAGGGTTAACATCCTCATAACCACCTTAAACAATTAACCTGAAGTTAATCAATGGAGCAAGTTTTCTACCACCAAAATAACCGCCAAAGATTGTTCAGATAATACAAAATTCACTTGCCTAAGCTATTAGGTGGCCTAATCCCAAGAAAGTTATTTTACAAGCTCGCATCAAGTCAACAAATACTTCTAGAGATATTTTTCATTTGTGCACATGGAGGTTCACGAGTCTCAATTACAACAACACCTAATTCAAAAGTAGAGCATTCTTGTAGAGTAAAAGTAATTATTTATATACTTTGCTAAATGACAAGAAATGAGTGAGGGACAACCTAATTTGACTATTCGGTGTAGGTCAAATGTAAAAAGTTGTATTTAAGATGCTCTTACACTAAAGTAAGGCTTGAGTGGACCCTCCCTCGGCCACTCCAAGTAATTCTAGGAGTGCAAGTAATATAAAAAGCCCGTATTTGGGGGCTGATTAATTTACCTTGTACATTCCTACAGTCTAATTTGGGGCCTCTGATTGCAAATATGAATTTAGAACTTGCAAATTCTATGACGTGTGGAAAATAAAAAAATTCGGGTTTTACTAGTGACCGAGCAAGGGGGTCAGTTCACCCCGGACTAAAATAAGATACTGAAATAAAAAGAGTTAAAATCTTTCACTCCCATGCAAAGGACCCCCATTTGTTAAAAAAACAAGGAAAAATCATTCATTAATTTTACACTGCAATCTCTTTCAATTCAAAGTCCATAGTACACTCCAATTTTCCTTGCAACCAATTGAAGCAACTGAAATTTAGGAATGGACACAGTTTCGAGTGCCGAATTGAGCTCCCGGCCAGCCTCCTCCTACCAAGCAGCTCGTACTTTCCTCTCCGCCAAAGAGAGTGGTGGTTTSTACATTCAATATTTCAATCAGTGCAGAGTACTGCAGACTCCTTCAGCAAACGCAATAAACCGGCACCGATAACAAACTTTTAAACCTACAAAATTGTGTGACCTCAGGAGTGGGTCCTTCCTTCACAAGTGATGCACAATAAGTTAACTTGTACATGAAGTTCAGGCATCCCAAACAGGTACGTTACGTGCAGATCGATAGACTATCTGTGTCAGGCTAGGCATCGATCAGAGAAGTGCCACCACTACTGTTTCTAGATTCTCCTCCCATTTCTCATTAGAATACAACAAATCAAAAACATTTACAACCACCTTACACAGCAATCGTGCGTGGGGACCATGGATCCAAAGAGTACATTTTTTTTACACAGGGGATAAGAGATGGAATGTGTGGAAACTATGCTTTTTATTTCAACAAAATGCTCCGAGATCTTGTAACAACTCACATGGTTGTGAATATTAATCCATTAGTAAGTTAACACCGGGAGATTATCCTTTGTTTCCCTTCCGAGAATATCCAAAGGTTCCCAGATGATTCTGCACTAGGAAAAAGACGGCTCAGAGACACAGTCACCGTACCAATCTGAAATATTGTAAACAGGAATTCGCATTCAGGGAACTAGAGCTAATTAACCATCCTGTACATGTGTGAATGCTGGGGTTTTTTTTTTGGGGGGGGTGGGGAGAGCAAAGGTCACACCGTTCTGTAACAGCTTCACTGACGCTTTCAGAATCTGCACGGTTTGCTCCCTCCAACTTCCAACAAGTAGTTAATTACTAACAGCATGGAAGTAACATGCGTGCAGCAACTTCGACAACAATCTGTTCGTACGACAAAACATTGTCAGGGCAGCAACTGAACGCCCAGCACGAGGTCTACTTAAATAAACATCCAACGACTTTGCCAATGTTGTCACTTGAATGTCAGCTTCCTGAATCTTTCATGACGTGGTCTCGTAACCAGAAAACAGAAATACGTGACAATCACTATCTTAATGGAAAGTCTGCATCCACCATGTAGTGAGGGAGACGTTCCACTCACCGTACATGAGAACTTTGAAGCTTTTCCTACGGCAATCTAGAAACTTGCACCATCTTCAATTTTGCACATTTACTTTCTTTTGGGTTAAGCTAAAAGCAATTGCAGAAAACTAAATGTCGATAGATAAAGTATTTTCACACTTAGCACAGTGTCACATCAAATCAAAGCTCACATGTATGGTGGAACTCTAATGTACTGAATGGTTAATGAAACCACTCTATCTTGTTTCGAGTCGAGGATTTCACATAACCCTGTTCTACAACACACGGTGATTGATGAGCCGCTGAACAGGACGGTTGCAAACAAGATTCAGAAGGCAGAGACAACACAGGAGCACAGGGCGCAAGCAAGCAAGCTGTCCCTGCTCGTCAGTAGCTGCTTCCCTGGTCGCCGCGGCTTGAGACGACGAGGGATGAAGCTAGTGAGAGGCAGGAATAGCAAGGTTGCAGGGATCAGATTTTACCTCCGTCGCAAATCCACAACACATGTCGTGAAAGAATTCGAAATCAAATGAGGTGTTGTGCTTCCTGGAACGCCAGTGCGTCGAGTGCTATTCCTGGCCACCAATAGCTCCTTCCCTCCCAGACTGCGCTCACCATCAGGCAGGAAGGGATGAAGCTAGTGAGAGGCAGGAAGAGACACAGACAGACAGAGGCTATGTATATACGACTGTGGACACACACTCCTGCCGATAAAATCGACCACCGATCCGATCCGGACCACCTCCAAATCTCTTCGCAACGGAGACCATGTCGTGCACTTCCACGCACCCATCCATCCCTCGAGGAAGGATCAAGCGATGGCTGCGTAATTTTGTTTCCGGACTCCCGAGACGACTATAGGGGGCTCCCCCACCTCACTTGAGAGCGCATGGAACATGCTTTTTCTCTTCCTACGTGCCTTCGTTATTCGGGGCTCGGGGCGGCCCCCCCCCGGTCACTCATGGCCGTGGTGGGAGGCCGCACTAATTCATTTCATTATTACCTCATTCATTTCATTTTGGGCTCTCTAATAAGCACTCATGGACTATGGAGCATCAATTTGGAGGGGGGTAAGGTAGGTACATCTAAAATAAAATACTTTTTAACCCTTAACCCTTAAATGCCGAAGGGGTGATCCTGCAAATCGTCCTTTTCTATTACCGTGTGAAGCACTAGCCTCCAAAATTGCAAAACTAATCATTGCAAGTCAAACTAGTGTAGATGAACTTCCCTTTCCAAAACAAATTTCGAGGATGAATAGTTGCAATTCCGTCCTATACAGTTTGATTCCACTTCATTCATCGGTAACAAAACGTCCGCCTCGGCGTATAAGGGTTAAACGACACCGAGGACGTTTTATATCCGATGAATGGCAAAGAATCTTTCCTTGTAGGACAGAAATGCAATCATTCATCCTCAGTATTAGGGGTGGAAAGGGGAGATCTTCTACAATACTTTGACTTCCAATGAATATATTTAGCTTTTTCAAAGGAGATGATGTCACATGGTATCAAAATGCATGATTTCCACGGTCACCGGTCCGTCCTTCAAGGGTTAAAATCGGACCCTTTCTAAATTCACACTCCTTTCTAACATTGATCCCTACAAATTTTTGTATGAGATTTACTCCTTGATTATTCACAAGAGTGTAAGGTTCATTTTACAAACACCTACTTCTAGCACTTTGAAAATTCAAAGTTTATTGATACGGATTTTTTTTTTTTTTTTGGAAACAAGTGTGTCAAAGACTTCATATAGATTTTGAAAAATTGCATTCCATAAGAATCTAGAATCTCCTTTTTTTGACAAGATCTCACAATCATTTTTTTTATATAATAATGAAACCATACCAAATTGTTTACTCATTTGGTTCTAAGTGTTATTATTTATATATATGGAGATCAAGTGTAAGGTGAAGATGCTTATTTATTCATTCACTTCTAGGTGTGGTTATTTATATATATGGGGATGAATTTTTAAGGTGAAAATGATTATTAATTCATTCAATTCTAGGTGTGGTTACCTTAATACATATGGGGATCAAGTGTAAGATTGTAAGGTGAAGATTGTAAGCCTATTTAAGCAATTATTTTTTATGAGAACCATTCATTTGGATTACATGGTTTATCAACATGTAAAATTTTGTGCAATTTTCAAATGTCAATGTGGATGGAATTGGAGAAACCATACCCAAATAACAACGCAATTAATCCTTGTTGTTTTGCCGCATATTGGTTGAGTTGGGTTGCGGGGATACATGCTCATAAGATTTACGTTGCTTCCAAACAACAAATATTTTGGGGGTCCATCTAGATTCTTCATGTGGTACTCATTCAAGTGCAAGATGAAGGTGCATGTTTATACTCATTTTTAATTAAAGCAATCCATTGGGTTATACATGTAACACTTGAATTGTATTCACAAAAGACTCAGAAGTACTAACAAAAGACTCTAAATTATTAACAAAGAGGTTCGATTATTTTGTAACTATAAGGAATAATATAGTGTAAAATTGAAGACACATGACAATAATTGGTTAACCTCAAAAATTTTCTTTGGGTAAAAAATTAGATCATTTTCTATGAATTGCCAAAAAAAAWGCACCTTCTAAAAGTAAGCATGCAAATCAAAAAATTATACTTTTTAGAATTTGCGAATGTAGAATCTTATTCTCTTACTAGTGTATTGAAGGTCTTGCCAAAAAAAAATTGGGTTTAAAAATTATATGTGTATGTGTGAGGTATTACCAAGCAAAGAGCAACACACTGGGTTTTTTCAAAGGTGTATGAGTTTTTGACAATGTGGATTTATCAAGCTTTTAGGCCCCATGATAAGTTTCACTTTCTAAAAAGATCTAAAGGCTTCAAATTTATGTAGAGTCTCAAATTAGGAAGAATTATAAAATAAATTTGAAGAAAAATTAGATTCCCTAGATGGTTGGGTTTGAAAATGGAGGTGCTAATATAGGAACAAAACGACATGCAAATATTTTTGTCAAGGAACTATTCACCTACAATCACTATTGCCTAAAAAGTGACACCTACATTTGGATCCAAAAGCGACATTTTTTCTAGATATTAATTAGACAATATATACATAATTTAATCCCTAAGCGTCTCAAGGGACCGAAAGTGTCCTCATAGAATTTAAAAGCCCAATTTGAAGTATTTTAACTTTTACGTTTGATATATTGAAACTTATTGGAAAATCTGTGCTCTCTTTTCTAGCTTGCGTAATAAAATTTTCAGATTAGTCAAAGATGTATTGATTTTTTGAAGCCAACCAAAGTTCACAAGTTCAATTTGAGTTCAGGGCAAACTAAATTTGATGGATGCAACTGTGGGGCCTTGTATCTCCATCCAATATTTTTTCAATAAAATTTGTTGGATTATGCTTCCCTTGAAGTCTAGTTATTGTGCTACAATTTCCATGTCAATCCAAGTTGTTTTGAATGTTTGAGAGCAATTCAAAGTTCAAAATCCAAACATTTTTGGATTATAGTGAACTTTGGCGGCTTGTATCTTCTTTATATAGAGTTTGTTTCCAATTGAAAATTTTAGGAAAGTTGCACATACTACTCTAGTTTGAGTAATTAAAAATTCATATCAATCCAAAAAGTTATGAGTGACTGAGAAGCATTTTAGTAGAAGGAGGTTCAACCTCATGTCCTCATGTGTTATTTGCAACTTTTCTTACTATTTTTTGGCATTTCAAAGCCATTTTGCAAACATAGTGAGTCAATTAAAAGACATTCTCTTACTAATGTGTTTGTATGCTTCATAAGTCTGGAGGCTGTCTTTTGAGTGGATAGTGAGGGACTGGTGCATTTCAATTAATGCACCTCCTCCCTCCATTCACTCAAAAGACCCTCATCAAATTCTTTTTAAATGATTTATTAGCCCCTCTCCCCCATCATCTTATAATTTGAATTTTTTGGATATGAGTTGCAAACAATATGGGATATGCTCATATCTCGTATCGTGTATCTTTATTGTACCAAATTTGTATCCATATCCCATATATCATATATCATACATGTATCTGTATTGTATTATATCTCATACGCCATATCTGTTTTTGATTTGATGTCTTTCATTTTTTTTTGGAGGTTGGTTTAACTTTCAAGAATGGCAAGTTCGCATCTTTTCAATGGATAGTATGCTTGTTTTGAAGCACATTATAGTTTTAAGAAATTCATTTGGGTAGATTTAAAAACCAAATTTCACCTCGAAATATATTGCTAGGAATATTTCAATCCCCCTTTTTTTTCAACACTAAAACATATTAATCTTGCAATGTATGTGGCCAAATGACTCTATGGGTGTTTAGGGATTAAAAATTAAAGTCTATGAGAATCTAATATTGGTTTTAAAAACACCTACAAATGATATTTTAAAATTTCATAATTCATTCATATTGTGTTGAAATAATGCACACTAAAGTGCATTAGAATCTTTTTTAAGTTTTCAATATTGTTTAATGAAACCATTAATATTTAATAATAGTAACTATACTCAATTGTAACTAGGGTCAATTGTAGGTGCGCATGCTTTAGCACTAGTCTTCTAAAACTCCCTCACATTACTCAATGCACAACTTTTATCAATCCATAACCTCCTTCTTTTGGTCCAAAGCCAATAGAGAAAGTTCAAAAGACATTGATAGCTTTGTGAAGGCTTCATACCTTTCTAGAATCTATACCTTAAGATTGCTTGCTTGCTTGCTTTTGTTACATTGAGATCTCCCAGCCCATGCATCCTCCAATCACGTTCTTGGTACTATTCAAAAGGGCTTGGTGAGGATGGGTCCACGGGCTTTGTTTCATGGCGTTTGGACCTAGAGTGTGAAGCTTATTGAATTTCAAAGCTTTTTGAATGAAAAATGAAAAATGACTTTTACTTTAATTTTTATTGTGGCAATGGCATAGGGCACACTAGTAATTATTACATTTTAAAACCATAGAATATGTCCTTTTGAATGTTTTACTTTGAAATTTTTTTTGAAGAAAAATAATTGTGCAAGAGTGTCAGCAACTATTTTTCTAATGTTACATGCATGAGAGATTTATCTCTCACTGATATTAAGTTATGGTCACTTGATTTGAAGTTAACTACACCTAAAATCACACAAATAAGCAATTTAGAATGGTTTCCACTATTATATTGAAATTTTTGTGGATTTTTGTTGGTAGTCAAAAGGGAATTCTAGATTATCTTAGAATGTACTTTTGGTCACTATATGAATAAACTAAAATATTCAAACTATTGAAAAAAAATGATTCAATAACCAAGTATAGACTTTCATGAATATTAACCCCAACTCATGTTCACCAGAATTTGGACCCTTTTGCACTCATTCCAATCGAACTAGCATTAAAAATAAGCTCTACAAAGACTAACCTTATCGATTCAAAGTAGATCCGTACTCCAAGCTATGGGCAAATGGGCAAATGATTTGACCGTACCATTCCAAAGATTATAAGAGTCAAACAAGGGCAGTCTTTCACATTGGAGAGGCCATATTTGGGGCGCTGGGGCGCTTAGGGGTTAAGAGTACATCTTAGACAAAAGTATGAAGTTTGTGGTTTTAGAAAATGGTGGAAATTAGATGTAGATACTATAAGCTTTGATTAGCATTTTCTAGAGAATCTTTTATATTGATTCATGGCATTATAATACTTTCCATAAAGGTTATTAGTCATTTAGCTCTGAAAGGACAAAACGTATGACCAAGTAACTTTGCCAAAAGATTTCTTTCTTGGACCAATAGGTGCATTCTTCATTTCTATAATGATTTGAAAAATCTTCCATCAACCACTTTTTGGTTGTAGTTTCCTTAGAGGGTCAATATGTCAAAAACCAACGAGAAAAAAACTAAAAGGGTTATAAGTTAGTTTGTGTGAGAGACAAAAGGTTGAAAGTTCCAAGCCTGTACGCATTCATACCTCTTTAATATTGTCTTCTCTTATGTTACAATTACTCTTCTCTCACTCAACTATAGGAACTAATCTATGTATCATATATGAAAGTCATAGTTTGCACAAATGAAGTAAATTTTGTGATTGTTTTAGAATAATGTTACTTTTACATGGAACATTACCAACATAATGCCACAATGTTATTGAAATTCATACAATATTTGTATTTTGGGTAAGAAATCTCTATAATACATGCAATTGGATAGTTATATGAAGTGACATTAGAGAAATTTGGGTATATTGGGATGAATGAATACTTATAGAAATATGATCTCTGTAGACTAGATAATTGACTAAGAGAAGATCCATTGGTAGTCAAATTTGTCATGTGGGTCTTCTTGTGAATCATTTCCTTGGTCTATACAAACCATTTTTTTTACGAATGATTGAGTTTGGCAAAAATTTGAATGTAGATGCCTGAATTTATCAAAAATTGTATTTCAAATTTTTTGTTAAAAAACATTTGCATACTTTTATTTTGAGTCAAATAACAAATTACAATAGACAATTTTAATTAATTATTCAGTAGGAATGTCAACATTGACCACTAAGTTTAGTAATAAATTATAGACAAGTAAAGCCCCTTCTCAAGTCCTACTAGACTTTGCCCTCATTTATAAGAAGAATTGCTGAAATTTCTCCAATATGTTGATAAAAGCATTGAGAAATATAAGTAACTTGATGAAATTATGATATTTCACCAATGCCATTGTTTAAAATAGAACTATGTTACAAAGAGTACATAGAAGCTCCATATGGAGCCATATTCTTTGCTTGGGCTCATATATAATTTGAGAATGTGGGACGGGATGGGCCAATTCCCACCACTTGTGCTTGGTGTAATGGTTTGGCAAAAGTTCGATTTACGCAAAAAGAATGTTGTATTTAGTTTTTTATTGATTAAAAGGAGGCATTGTTCCTTTTCCAAAACTCTTTAGCTACTGTTTATCAACCACTCTTCCAAATTTGGACTCTTGGACAATAAAATTGAGGGACAACAAGATGATGGTTGTTGGGATGTGAGCTCCAAGTGCAAACTGCCCGGGCATAGCACAGTTTTGTGTACAACATGATTTTCAAGGAGACTACTTTGGAATGACCCAATGACATATTTGTGTTGGGATACAAATTAAAACCCAAGCTAGCTGTAGACTAGGTTGGGCCCCTTTGAGTGAAATAGGCATGAAAATAGGAAATTGTACTTGGTGAACAAGAAACTTATACTAGAATGTAAATTGAGTAAGTGAATATTATTTACAAACTATAATTTAATGTTGACTTCATGATCATATGTGTATGAATTTGCTTGGTAGGAATGATGTTATCCAAGAAGAAGGAGACAATCAATGGATTTTAGATCCACATCAATAAAGAGTCTTATTCTTGGATGATTTGGATGATGTTAAGATAGTAATGGATGATTATATCCAAAAATTATTATTTCATGCATGCATTCTAGTTCTCTTGTTGTTCTACCATCAAAAATCCTCCAAGAAAATTTTCATTCATCCCTCAAGGTTCACCATGTGGAAGAGACTTTATGAATATATATTATAGACAAGCATTTTATGTCATKGATTTTGTACAATCAACATTAAATGCACTTCATTGGAGTGATGAAGTTATTTATAGTTGCATGAATGAAACGTGTAAAATCAATACCTCAAGAAATTTCATTTATTCTTCCAAAATTATATATGCTTGGTTGCTCACCCCAAAAGAGCAACACCATCTCAAGATTTTCATAGCAACTCAACAATTTCATCGATTGAAAATGGGGAGTACATTGCCAAATATTCCTTCAAGATCTTTCTTGCATCCCTTTTAGCATTCTTTTGCTAAGGTCAATTTTTTTAAAATTAAAAATTAAAACAAACAAACAAACAAACAAAACCTACTTTGGTAAGGACAGAAATATCTCCTCGGCATGCAATCCGTACGTAACTTGCATCTCCATTTAGACAATATTATATCTTGTCTTGAGATTGTCTTGAGATTGTAAATAAGTCACCATGTTCCATAGATACAAACATAAAAAGCAATCTTCTTTGATTTCCATGCCAAAGGCTTTGCTTGTGATGTCATCCAGTAGTACGTTACACCATCAGGCACAAATGTGACTCATTTCAACGAAAAACTTCAAACAAAAACTGTATGATGTCAGTATAATTATATTTGTCAAATTCAACCACTACCTGATGATACCCCCTTCAATAATGCTTGTTTTGGGAAAAAATTGGGCCAACTGCTTCCAATAGACTGGCTACCATGTGAGTGGGTTTCTCAAACATGTACAACACGTCCTGTAAATTACATAACTTAATCAAGATGGTAACTTATTTTGTACATTTTGGGTAGGGGTCCTACTTTGTGGACTGAGACCATTTTGTCAAGAACAAACTTAACCCTTTAACGACGCAAAGGCCATTTCCTAGTCGATGAATGAGAGAGCATCTTTCTCTGTAGGACAGAAATGCAACTATCCATCCTCAAAATTTGTGGTGGAAAGGGAAGATTTTCTACAATGCTTTGACTTCCAACAATTGCTTTTGGATTTCTTTAGGTCAATAATTCCCATGGTTTTAGAAATTGATGATTTCTAGGGTCACCCGCGCGTCGTTCAAGGGTTAACTTCTAATGATCTCCACACCAATGAACTTAACTTATAAGGTACGAGGTCCATAAGCGCCCATCTGAGGGCTGAAGCTAAATTTTGGCGAGGTGAAACTGCTTGAAATAATTTTCAGTAAATTTTCCTTGAAAGACAAGTGGAATTGGCATCTAAACCAAGTCGTTTCGTATTTTTTGGAGCTTTGTGGAATTAGTTATGAATTTTTGAAGTTACAAAAAAGTGCATTTCAATGGGCTCTAAAACTGACCACCCCCTCAAAACTTTGGTCTCTAAAGTACAGTACTTGTACATTGGAGAGTGAAAAATGTACTCCGACTGAGTGATTGGTTTTACAACGTGCTCCATTTTAGGACCTCCTACATACCTCTTAATGATCTGTAGGGGCAAGTTAAATTTTTTTGAATGCAAAGATCTTTTATGCTTTTTCTTTACCTTCCGTAGTAAACTATGAACTTGTGAAGCACATGGCAGGTTTGGTCCAAAGTAATGTTAATGTTCATACTTTGTTTTATGAAGCACATGGAAGAAGGTTTGGGTCAAACTTTGGTCCACCTGAAAACTTTGGTCCACCTGAAAACTTTGGTCTTTGAAGTACAGTACTTGAAAGGTTTGGTACAAATGAAACTTTGGTCCTCAGTCACCACAGATGTTTTTCTTGGTTTAAACCCCAAAGGACCAAGGCCTTTTTTCTCTGAAAAAACACTCAAAACTGCCATTTTTATAGCAAAGAGTAAAAAAAATTGGAATTTTTTTTTTTTTTTTTTTTTTTTGCACATCTGACCACAAGATCTTACACCTAACTAGTATGAAGATGTGTGGTAAACATTTCAGAATTTTTGGACCCACAGATTGCAAGATATTTGCGTTTAAAGTGAAAAAAACAAGTTTTGCAACACATTCCCGAACTAGATTATTTGACTTTGAACCTTTGTAACTTTACTTTTTTGCACTATAGAATTTTGAGCTTTAAATCTTTATGGATTTCTAGCCCCTTGAGAATCTTAATGTAGTTTGAGTTTATGAAACAATGAATGATGTGTTGTAAAGTGCAATTTACATGAATAATTATGTATGTGATGATGACTTTGATTAAACACAAGTTAAAAACAATGGCTTATAGATCATATCAACATAGTTGTAGTAYTATGAATATGAGGAGACAAGCCTATTACCACCCTGATTTGCAATCTCAATATCTTGGGGCCAAGTCCAAGAGGGGCGCATTTGTTTTTTGGAGGTATACCCCTTGTTTCTCGAATCAAATTCAAGTGGAAATATGGTTTTTTGATTAAAAATGTAATTTTTGTGAATTTTTGAAGTGTCTTGCTCTAAAATTACCGAACCGCCGATAAAGTGTACTCATAAACATCCCACAAACAATCCATAACTACCTTTCCATGTATCTATTCATACAAGTTGCATTTTTTGACAACATAGCGGTTTGGGGCAGCTCACTATAAAGGAGTTTTTATCTTTTTTCTTTGAAATTTTTACACATGTGCCCGGGGAGTAGCTTTAAGGCACAACTATTTACATAACTTTTGACTACATGGTTAAAACGTTATTGCATGGAATGTGATTTTCTTTGATCTTTAGGCATCTTGGGCAACTCAAAAAACTTTTTGACAAAAAATAAAAATTTGAAATTGGTTTATTAGATTTATATATATGTGGGAAACTTTGAAACATTCCATTTTTATTAATAAGATAAAATTTATGAGGAGTTTTAGTGTTGGTGGTAGCTATGGAATCTCTAAAACTTGCTCTAAAATTTTTTACTACCCGCACACTAAAACTCCTCGTTACTTTTAGCATTGAAAATATTCACCTCTTTTACACTGAATAGGGGTATTAAAGGGACCCATACCAATTAATTGACATTTCACACTATATAAATATCTACCTTTATTGTACATCAACAATAATTGAAGTATCCAAGGGCCGTACATCGTGTTTCAAACATCTATAGTTTCCCTCATTGTGTCTCCTTAATACCCCTTTTCAGTTTAGCTAATTTGGGCTAAGGTGGATTGGCGCCCTCGCTCAGCCACTCCAAGTAATTGTGGGAAGGCAAATAAAATAAAAAGCCCCCTATTTTGGGCCCGATTAATTTACCTTGTACATCCCTCCCAACTAATTTGGAGCCTCGGATTGCAAATATGAACTTAGAATTTGCAAATTTTACCGTGCATGGAAAACAAAAAATTCAGGGGTTTCCCAAGTGGCCTAGCGAGGGGATGAGTTCACCCCAGCCCAAATTAGGGCCAGGGTGAACTGACCCCTCGCTCCACTCCGTAAAACCCTGATTTTTTTTAATTTTCCGAGCATGATTGAATTTGCAAGTTCTAAATTCATATTTGCAATCAAAGGCCTCAAATTAGTCGGGAGAGATGCACGGGGTGATTTAGTCGGGCCCAAATTAGGGGGCTTTTATTTGACTTGCACCCTTGGAATTACTTGGGGTGGCCGAGCAAGGGGGCCAGTCGCCACTAGGGCTTTTATTTTTAGCTTTCTCGTGCCAGATTGCACCAGAAAAAAAATAATCAGGCAAAAACATGGCAAATAGTCTTTAAGTTTTTCACCAGAAAACTTTAAATTGATAAAAAAAAATCTTGAATGAAATCGCCAGATTGTGAATGAAAACAAAATTATGGACATGCAATATGTGCTAATGTAATATTTTCTATCTAATGTGTGGATGAATGTTGAAATTTAGAGCACCACTATAACATTTTATATCGTCACTTTGGCACTTTATTAAAAATGAAATAAAAAAAAGCCCTGCTCACCACCCCGGCCCAAATTAGCTACTGTATGAGTGTAGGGAAGGTGAGGACTGAGGACCAAAGTTGAATCTGATTAAAATAAAGTTACATGCACTTTGGGGGTAAACCACGTCATTCTTGAAGGACAGGTATTCTTAGTATCCTCTACAGAATCCTCCTTGGGATCCTTCACCCTAAATTATCAATAGCTAAGTTATCATTCACTTGATTGTTGATAATGTTGAACTTGGCCGCATCCCCAAAACATTCCATTCTTAGGTTAGGTTAGTATTTTCCTCCTTGTTTTGGGAGGAATCGCAAGGACTGTATATATGTTCCTAATGATCACTATGAAATAGTTTTTTTTTTTTTTTAAACCCATAGATAATTCCAATTATAATGGAAAGGTACAACGAACCATAGGGAACAGGTCCTAGGCGTGTTTGAAATAGTGTTCAACTCCCAATCATAACATACACACAAATAACTTGCTGTAAGTTATTTCGAGTAGATGCTCAAGCTCATGTGGATGGTGGACCCTTTGGCTAATAACGGTTATTGGGAGGTTGAATGGAGGTTGACCCAGCTCTTTGTCTGAGTTTTCTGATGATGGAATTAATTGATTGATTGGTTGATTGGTTCAATTCCTTGAAAGAAAACCTTGCAAGGCACTTATTGAAGCATATTCAAAGGCAAACCTCCATTTTCACAGTCCTTCATTTTTAACACTTTAACCCCTAAAGTCCCAAAGTCTTTGCATAAAAAAAAAACACTCAAAACTGCCATGTTTAAAGCAAATAGCCAAAAAAAAATTTAAATTCTTTTTTGGCATATCTAACCGTAGGATCTTGTACTAGACTTGCACAAGAATGTGTGGAAGAAATTTTACAAACTTTGTCCATGTAGATTGCAAGATATTTGTGTTTAAAGTGAAGGAAACAAGTTTTTTTTGCAACTTGCTCAACTACATTTTTTGGCTTTGAACCTTCATAACTTATGATTTTTTCTCTATAGATTTTGAATTTATTTTTTTATATGATAAAAATTTGAGTTGAAAATCTATGAAAAAAAATTCAACAAAAATACACTTAATTTTCACTCATTAAAAAATTGTTAAATAGAAGTAGGTTCAATATTGAAGGAAAATCTAAATTGTTAACATCTCTATGATGGAATTGAAATACACTAATCTTAACGGTGAGATTGTTCTAGCAAGAGATTTTAACCTTGTTAAGCTTTTTTTTTCAAAAATTGGGAAAATTGAGGTCAAAAGTGAATCCTAGAAGTTATTTTTTTAAGAAGATGCTCTAATTGCCCGAAATCTAAGATTGCTCATAACTTTTGCATAACAAATCCAAATGGAATGAATCAAAGCTTCCCATGTAGGCAAAAATACTGATCATTTGAAATTTTTTTTTATTTTTTTTATTTGAATTTTTCTTGAAAGCAAATTTCTGCGTGCTGACCTAAAAAAAGATTTTTTTGTGCCATAACTTTTGCTTCCTGATTCTTATTGAAATAAAAATTATATTTTAAGAAGGCTAGCATGTTTTTCTATCTTTTTTTCAAAATTTCAGAGGATTAGGACATATATTGAGACCATAGGAACCTGCCCGAAATCCACTTTGTTCCCCCAGGGGACAATGGGACTTTAGGGGTTAAAACTTAACCCTTAAAGGACAAACCTATTACTGCGGGGAAAAGGCGGGCTATGGAATGTAGACCACCAAGTGTTACAATGTGGGAAGTTAAATCATGCAATACCTAAAAATTTGATGATGGGCATAAAGGGACTTGACCACATGGGCATGAATTTCCGTGGCTTTGTATTACAATTTATTGCACCTAAAAATGACAATAGATTCAATGACCCTATTCCATGCTTTCCATATCAAAGCACATCTCTACTTTCATGTTTATCCAAAAAACGAAAGAAAAACACCTTTTTTGCATTCACTATAGTTGATTTCTGTCATCCAAAGGACTCAAAATGTCCTTATCATCCTTTTTAGAGACTCTTGATGCTTACCGACAAACTAAAACTCCTCATAACTTTTAGCTCACTAATCCAAATGGAATGATTCAAAGCTTTCCACTTATATATAATTGTGAAGAACCAATTTCAAAAGTTTATTTTTTTTCAAAAAGTGATTTTTAAAGAAGTTTTTTGGGCTGCCTAGGTTGCCCAAAGTTCAAAGAAAATCACATATCATGCAATAACTTTTTAACAATGTAGACAAATGTTATGAAAATGAATTTGCAAAAACAAAATTTATGTGAATAATAAAAAATTCCACCGTTTTTACCTAAGGTAATTCCAGCCTGCTCGGCCCACTTGGAATGGAGGGTTTAATGCTCGGAAGAAAGTAGTCTTCCATCATGTTTTGCAATAACATCATTAGCATTTGCTTGTGTATAAGGCAATGCCTGAGGAGGAGGGCATTTCGAGAAAAAAAAAATGGCTAATGAGGAGGGTGGAGCTCGACGAGGAGGTGTTTTTTTCTCCAAAATCCCCGACCATGAGGGTCATTGCTGAACGTAAACCAATGTTGGACAACAAAACAATTCTAGATGACAAAAAAAATTTGGATAAAAAATTTGTGATGCCTAATTATGCGGGCAAAATTGCGTAATTAGCATTACAAGCACTATAAGAAAATGGGGGTATAAATGACTTGTCCACAATGACTGCACCAACAACAATGACTGCAAAATAGTCATTTTGAATTCATTTTGATTTCATTTTTGTTGGTGCAGTCATTGTGGACAAGTCATATATACCCCCATTTTCTTGTAGTGAAGAATGAAAACCCTAATTGCAATGCATAATCCTCCCCCACTACGAACAAGACAAATCCCGGCAATGGTTTATGAATTCTATATGGATAGTGAGGCCAAAAAGTGGCCAATTGATGAACAAAGAATCTTTCTTTCTCAACCCATAAATGTCACTGCAATCATTTTTTGGTCTATAAATGAAGAAGAATCCTTTTGTGTAAGACAAAAGTGCAACTATCCTTCCTCAATTTTGTGTGAAATGGGTTGGCCTTCTATAATAGTTTGACTTCTACAAAAGTTTGACTTCCAATTAGTTATTTGGATTTTTTAAGCCAATGCTTCATGCATGACCAAAAAGAATGATTTTCATGGTAACTAGCCCATCCTTTCATGGTTAACTCTATAATGACACTAGAGATTCAAAAGAATTCAAAAGGATGATTTCACTATGAACTATATAAACAAATAATGCACCTCTTGGTTCAATAATGGGAGTAATTTGATCACCACCTTGGTCATGGGGTTGTGTCCTAACAAAGTTAAATTTTAAAGCCTTAAAATACATTTTTGGGGGGCAGCATAGAGTTTTCAGTCATCCATTTTCTAGTGGAATTCTCATTGTTTTTCTTTGAAATTTTCACACAACTAGTGGTCAAGGAGTAGCTTTGAGGCACAACAATTTTCATAACATTTGACTACGTGGTTAAATAATTATTGTGCAATATGCATTTTTTCTCTGAACCCGTTTCTAAAGTCCAAGTAGCTCAGACAACTTAGAAAAAAACATTTTTTTTCAATTAAAATTTAAACTTGGGTTTTATGTTTATATAAACTTGAAACGATTCAAATCTTTATAGTTTGATTGACAAGATGAATGTTATGGGGAGTTTTAATTTGCAAGAAATTGTGAAATCCTTATAGTATAATAAACTTTGGAGTCTTGTTTTAAGCTTAATTTTCAATATTTTCGAGAGAAAAAATTAAAACATAGGATTTACATTGTTTATTACAACATCGCAATTATTAGAATTGAAATTTTTTAATTTTAGAACTAAATTCTTGATAATTTTGTTTAATTAATCATACTTTACTTCTTTCTCAATATCATTTTATTCAAGCATGATTACAATATACATATTTTTAAAATTTTAAAATATGTATTTCAACATATTATGGAGCAATATGAGTTGTAGCCTTGTAGGTTGTACAAATTTTGGGATAAAATGTTTGAAAGATGAAACTTATCCATTTGAGAGGGATTGAAAATACTAATTTTGAAATTCGAGCACTATGAATATGCAATTGGTAAAAAAGTCTTGTGATATTTTAGGAGGGTGTACTCTAACAACTTAACCCCTTAAGTTCCTTGACTATGTTTTCTCCAAAACCACTCCAACTACCATTTCTAATACAAGTACCAATTTTTTGGAATTTGTTTTTTGACACATGTAACCATGAGATCTTGTATTATGCTTACTTGGAAACATGTGGTAAAAATTTCAGAAATTTCCACCAAGTGGATTGCAAGATGTATTGGCTAAGCAATCCTACTTTCATAGAAAGTAGAACAGTTGCACTTCACAAGCTCACTTTGCTATGGAAAAATGTCCAAAATGGGGGTGCTTCTTTGTATTCTTATTTCTAGACAAGTTTTCTACATGCTTGGAATTTTTTAGATTATTTGGAATTGTACAACATATAGGAAAAATTAATAAATAGACAATAATAGAGAATGATTCAAAATACTAAATTTTAAAGAATTTAATTTTGGAATTGAAATTGCCAATAACAATGGTTGTGATGTTGTAATAAACAGTCTACATTCTACTTTTTTATTTTTTTTCCAAAAATATTGAGAATTGAGTAAGATCAAGGACTTTAAAGTTTATTTTAGAGTAGAGAATCCATAACTACCCGCAAACAAAAGAACCTCATAACTTTTGACTCATTGATCAAATTGGAATGATTCAATTATTCAAAGCTTTTCATGTTCATATAACTCTAGAAAATCATTTCAAATTTTTGATTCTAAAAAAAAGGATTTTTTTTAATATGCCCGGACTACCTGCTCGAGGAAAAAAGTAACATATTAGGCTATAACTCTTGACTCGTATTTCCTAATGTCATGAAATTTTGTGCATGTGAAAGATATTCCTCGTCCCCACCTTCTATTAAAATTTTAGCCTAAAATATGTAACTCTCTAGTCACATGTACTTGCCCAAAATTTCTATGTTGCCAAAAAATGCATGCTGGTCTTTTAGGGGTTAAATAAACAATCCTATGATTGAATTTATTAATGAATAAATATAGATGAAGATTTTAGCTTTGCTGTGCATGCAAATATTTTAAAGCAGTTTTAGACTTAGAAACACTGCAATCAATTTGTAGTTAAAGTTGGAGGGATACAATTATCATGGCCAATTGTAATTATATCCTCTTCTACCGTTACTTTGACAAGTTGCTAAGAAGCGCACAAAGAGATTATTTGTGAAGAACAAAACTTCACTTGTTGCAAAAATGACGTTTTTATATGGGGGTGTCACTCTTCCAAGTCAGGAAGATGACTATAAATAATATTGCTTTCTCAGTCCTGACTTCCCAATTCCAAGATATAGACTAATGTATGTTTGTTTTTTTCTCATTTTTTCATTCATTACTTCTCAAAACAAAATTTTTAAGAAGATCAAAATTATTATCAATTTTTTTTCATTTTCCTCTTCTTCATACATTACACACCTGTTTTTCTCTCTAATAAATGGCTTATTTTAGCTTAGAGATTCCATGATTGACCGCAAACAAAAACTCTTCATAACTTTTAACTCAAAATGGAGTTATTGGCAAGCAAAAGTCCTGAAAGAGACTAATGAAAAATGAAGGAAACAACTTTCCACAACTTGATACTTCAATCACAATGGACTCTAAATATGAACACAAAATATTCTTATTAATAAGAATGTTTTTATAAAGAGTTCAAACCATCCAACCATAGAAAGAGACCAATCTTCAAAAAGAATTACCCTCATCTCCATGCTTAGTCATATATAATAAAGACTATCACTAAAGACTAATATTAGTCCCGGGACTTTTTTACTACTTTTAGCTTTCTAACATTGGTTCTATCAAGAATCGTCTATTCATGTAAGGCTTGATCGTGCTTATCCAAATCTCATATCTTATCTAAATCTTGATCTTCCACTCTCATCATTTTATTTTTATTTTTAAGAATTGATGATGAGAGTGAAAGATCAATATTAATTTGTAAAATAAAAATAAAAAAATTTGATAGACTAATCTAATGTTGATTTTTTTGTTAAATTTAAAGTAAATTCCAAGAATTAAAAAAAATAAAACTTGATCACTTAGGGGTTAAATTGCTGAATTCGCCCACAATGTAGAGCATTGCTGTGGATTTCACGCTGCTTTGAGGCAATCTTCATTATTTTCTTTGAAGGTTCTTTGATTTGGCATGAGTTAATTTGTGACAAAATGTTTTTTCATCCACTGTTGACAAAAAAAACTTTACCTTCCATCCCATAATGATTTTCTTGGTGGTCTTAATTTCATGTTTTAAAATGATCTTTCTGTTGTACTTGTGACATTGCAAATTGGTCAGATTTGGCTTTCAATTGCTAAATAGGACCAAAAAAACAACCATGAGTAGTGATTCCCCTTCCATCCATGCAATCATCAATGAAGACAAATGAAATGATTAAAGGGATCAATCAAGAGTGTTTGTTCTTATTTTTTGCATCTCTTTGAGTATTGCCCATTTGAATTGAAAATAAAACTTTGGGAGGCAAAACAAAGGTCCCAACATATTTTTAGGCCCATACTAAATGCTCATAAAATGATGACTTCACACTCAACAATTAAATGCCTAGTGGCGCTCTTGAAAATGCTCTCAAAACTCCACTTTTTAATACTCCAAAATTGCACTTTGAAAAGGTCACCAAAACTCAAAGTTTCTTGGATGCTAAGAGTGCACTGAACTCTACTTACAGTTTAAAGCATATCTTAAAAATGACATTTTTTACCTTAATCTATAACTTTTTATCCCACCATGAAGATCATCTTGGAACGGAGGTAGTACTTAGTTACAAGGAGAACAAAACCCAACAAATTTTATTAAAAATGAGAAATCAATGAAGGAGATACAAGGCCCCGAAGTTGCAACTCTAAAATGCAGTTTGGTGGACTTAAATTGAAGTTGTGAACTTTGATTGGCATTCAAAAAATCAATACAACTTGGATTGATCTGAAATTTCTACCACACAAACTAGAGGAGAGAACGCAACTTTTCCAATAAGTTTTATTGAATTTGGACCTTGGATGCAAAAGTTACAACACTTTGAATTAGGCTTGAAACTGTGAGGACACTTTTTGTCCCCTTTGTCATTTGGGGGTTAAGCATTCATTTGCAGGTCCAGTAACTTAACTTCTGTGTTGTAGCAGCTTGCCCCCCCCCCTCCTTGCCATGTTGGGAAGGCCCGCATTCATTCTTGATCCACTTGAGGGCATTTGCAATGCAACCCCAATATAATGGACGGTAAGAGCATCTCCACCGGACTGGCATTTCGGATGAAATCCGTGGGGTGGTTGGCAAACCTGCCCCACCCATCTGACAAATTGGATGGCTGGTTAAGAGGGGGGGTGGGGAGATTTGAGATTATGTGTGGCAAAATGAGGTGGTTTACGAACCACCCCGTCGTTGGCAACCGACTTGCAAAACAAGAAGAGACAATTTTTTTTTGTCTTTTGGATACTTAGGCTATATTTGCGGTACACTTAAGAGCTCTGATTTTCACCTAGGTACAAGAAGAGACAAACTCTTTTGCAAGCCAGCCATCCTAGGCGGGTGGGGCAACTTCCTCGACTCCTGCTCACAAAATGGATGGGCCCCAATTTTCAAACTCTGTACATGTACATCTCCAAAATCCATTATGTACCTACGTGAAAAAAACATTGTTAGAACCAAACTTTGACCCTTCATAACTATTGCATATTGTATCCAAATGTGACATTCTTTGGTGCAACCTCTTTTTTAGGATAGAAGACAAATTTGAAAATTTGTCTAGAATAATATTAGTAATTGGACACAATACCAATTTGTGGAGATTTGGGTGTACCCACCTTACATCTCCAATCAATCTCCAAACAAAAGAGAGAGAATAAAAAATTATAAGTTGTCACACTCTCACATAGGGACATATCTTGTTAACTAGCACATGGTCCCCACATGGAGTATCACATGGTTCTCTTCTCACATGATTATCAAAGCCTATCTACACTAAATAGTGAAATTAGGTTGCCTTTACAATTAGGTTGCCTTACCCGAAGACAGTTACTCTAGAAGCCATCAAAGTCAATAAACATTTATACAAATACTTCCATTTGTACACATGGAGATTCATGAGTTTGAACTACACCAATAACTAATTCAAAAGTAGTGCATTCTTGTGCACTAACTATAAATATTTATGTAGTGTGGAATGTCGAGAAATTGGTAAGGGGCAACCTAATTTCACTATTTAGTGTAGACTACAAAGACGAAGTTAAGGTAAACTTAACTTCTGCTTCTAAACCGCTTAAAGAACCAAACGAACCAAGCCAGAGGTTCATAATTATTGAACCTCATGTTTTTTTTTAAAGTTTCTAGGAGGTCAGAAATAAAATTGGTTACTGAGTGGGAAGTTACTTACTCCAGAAAATGATCATTTGTGCGAGCCTGTTGCCTTGAGCTGCTGCTGAGTCAGCTTGAGCACAATTTTTTTACTTTTTATTTTTGTTTTTTTTGTTTTTTTGACATGAAAGGGAATTTCATTGCAAAGGCTTGTGCACACTTTGCTGAAAGCCTTCTCACTGGCCTGAGCAACTTCGTAATTCAATCTGCTGACAATCCAGTGAAAAGAGGCTGCCATTTCATTTTGGTATTAGTTTCCCCCCTCCCTCTTAACCCCTAAAGGTCTTTGACTATGCTTTCACCATAAACGCTCCAAAACTGCCATTTCTAGTGCAAGTACCAAATTTTAGAAAAAAAAACATTTTTGGACAAATGTAACCACAAAAATCCTTTTTTGAGCCCTGCAAAAATCCGGGCAGCTGCAGTTCAAAAGGCCACATTTGTATGAAAAAATGTCCAAAAAGGTTGTTACTCCATGGATTCATTCTTTAAGTCAAGTTGGCAACACTCTTGAAAATTTTCAATTTATTTGGAATTGTACAACATGTAGGAAAAAAATAGTAAGTAGAAAGAAGTAGAGAATGATTCAAAATACTAACTTGTTAACAACTTATTTATGAAATTGAAAGTTGCCAATCCCAATGGTTGAAATGTTGTAATAAACAATCCACACCCAATATTTTGATTTTTTTTCAAAATTATTGAAAAATGAGTTAAATAAAGGACTTCAAAGTTTATTTTAGTGTAGACATTCCATGATTGCCCGCAAACAAAAACCCTTCATAACTTTTGACTAGTTGATCAAAATGGAGCAATTCAAAGCTTCTTATGTACTCATAGTAGTAGATAATCATTTTCAAGTTTTTGATTCTAAAAAAAGTCATTTTTTCAGACCTGCCCGGACTGCCCGCCGACCACTGAAAATCACATATCATGCAATAACTTTTTAACAGTGTAGTCAAATGTTATGAAAATTGTTGGGCCTTAAAGCTACTCCTTGGACACATGTTGTGTAAAAATTTCAAAGAAAAATAATAAAAACTCCATCCGTAGTGAGCTGCCCAAAATCTCTATGTTGCCAAAAAACGCAGTTTGGTCCTTTAGGGGTTATTTTTGGTTTCAATTACCATTTTTTTTAATTGAATTTTTTAGTAACTAGCATTCCATCTCAAAATCTCTGAAAAGTCAATATAATGAATATGGCCTTATTAGATGACTTAATTGGATGATATTTCTTTGGGATTAAAATGTGATGGATTTTGTGACACAAGTCTTGACAAGGTTCATAACATTGCATACTTAATATAGTCAATGTCATTTGCAATTCAGAACGGGCAAGCTTCACTATGGTAATCATAGTATTATTTGCATTGGCATGTTGTATAAAATCTTCTTCCAACATCACCAAGGCTTTTTCCTTTACCAATCCTATTTCTAGAGCTTTTATGCAAATGAATGTCATCATTTTCGGAGATGCATAATCATGCGGATTTAACCTTTAAAGTCCTATTTAAGGCCTTTTTTTCATCAAAAATCAATCAAAATTGTTGTTCCTATTTCAAAGAGCAAGAAACTTTTGGAATTGTTCGTTTTGCTACATCAAAATGTAGGATCTTGCACTAGATTAGTACAAAAATGTACAGAAGAAATTTGGAGAACTTTGACTCAATAGATTCATTAGATTGCAAGATATTTGAGTTTAAAGTGAAGATTGAATAGTATTTTTTGCACTTTGTGTGATAGAGATTATAAGGCCTCTAATCTTCTTAACTTTGAATTTTTGCACTAAAGAATTCGGCATTAATTTTTCTTATATTGAATGATTGAGTTGAGACTCTAGTATAATAAATTCAAAAAGAAAGATATAGTTTTAATTCTTAAAAAATCATTATGTAGAAGTAGGTATGAGATAGATGGAAAAACTCAATTGTTCATAGCTCTAACATAGAAGTGGAACAAACCAATCCCAACAACAAGATTGTTCTAGCAAGCAAATTGAACCCTATGCAACATTTTAGAAAGAACTAATTTAAAAAAAAAATCCAACATATCATTTTCTCATGAACATGCAATGATTGCTTGGAGAATAGAAAGCTTGTTGACTTTCAAATCATTAACTCCTAAATATTTTTGGCAATATTTTCACCAAAAAGCTCCTAAATTGCCATTCAAAATACAAGTACCAAATTTTAGAAAAAAAAAACAATTTTGGACACATGTAACTATAATTTCTTGTAGTACAATGGGTTGACAAGATGTGGAAAAAATTTCAGAAATTTCCACCATGTAGATTGCAAGATAGTAGCATTTGAATTGACAAAAATCCATTTTAGGCCTTGCAAAAAACCGTTCACCTACACTTTTCAAGGTCACATTGGTATGAAAAAATGACCAAACTAGCGGGGCTTCCTTGGTAAAAGGCAAGTTGGCTACATGTTTGAAATTTTCTAAACATGTAGAACTGTAAAGCATATAGGAAAAAATAGTAAGTAGAAGAAAATAAAGAATGATTCAAAATACAAAATTGTTAAGAAATTATTTATAGAACTGAAAAATGCCAATCTCAATGTTAATAATATTTTAATAAAAAAATCTACATTTTATTTTTTTATATTTTTCAAAAAATTGAAAATTGAGTTAAATAAAGGACTTCAAAGTTTATTGTAGAGTAGAGAATCTATAACTATTTGTAAACTAAAACTCCTCATAACTCTCATCTTATTAATACAAAAAGAATGATTCAAAGCTTTTCACATATATAGAAATCTAGAAAACCAACTTCAAAATTTTATTTGTGAGAAGAGAGATTTAATTTTTCCCGTGCTGCCTCCAAAGCAATGAAAATTTTCTATCATGCAATAACTTTTTATCTACGTAGTCAAAAGTTGTGAAATTTTTCATGCCTTAATGCTACTTCTTGAGCGCATTCATGAAAACTTCAAACAAAAAAAATAAAAACTTCATTCCTAGTGAATTGCTCAAAATCACTATGTTGCCTAAAACACATAGTTTGGGCATTTAGGGGTTAATAAAAATTATATGAATGAATGCCTTCCATATAAACAACAATGAAATCAACAAAAAATAATTTTTTGGAATTTTATTTCAATTTTTTGTGTTTCTTCATTTAATCATTTTCAATGCCCAATGAATTACTTTTTAGACTTAGGATGGTATAACTATTGCTTTGGGGCATAAAATAAATTGAAAATCATATTTCCTTATAAATTTTTTATTTTCTATCTTTCCAAAAAAAAATTCTGAAAATCATGTCAAAAATTGAGGTCACACCACACCAACCTACACAAAATCCCAAAGGGAACATTAAAGGGACAATTAACTTTAGGTGAAGTTGACAATTTTGGTAGCGCTACCCTTGCTTGGTGCCATTTCCTTTTGAACTTCAGATTTCTACCTTCTTCTAGGGTAGAAACACCCATAATCAACCTGTAGATTGACTTATTTTCAACCATTTTTTGGTCAATGTCCGACTTCGGGCAGAATTTTCGGATAGAAAAAAACTTTTTTTTGAATTTTTTTTTTCCCTAGAAAATATTGGGTTGTATTTTAGTATTTATATTTAAAACTAAGATCACTGTGGTCAGAAAAAAATCATAATAGAAATAGCACAATGTGTTTAGAATTTTCTAGTGTTGAAAATCTTACTATTTGAGGAAAGAATTGATATTTTTATGACCGGATTGTTAAGGATAGAAATTGTATTTTGAGTGAATTTTTGAAGTTATATCTTCAAAATTCATTTGAAGAGAATCTGAAAATAGTTTTAAAATTTTGATCGTACAGATTTCTTCTACTTTTTGTGCTTCACATAAACTTCTTTGATGCAAACTTCAAAAAAGTTATAGAATTCATATTTTATAACACATTTGTGTTTTGTCCAAATCCCTTGGGCTTTTAGGGGTTAAGCAGTTTTACCCATGCTTTTTAGTAGTATATGGCAATGCAAATCTTATGCATGTAGAAAGATAGAAATTTTAGGCAATAGTGCTAATATGTGAATCCAAGAATGCGAGCTTGTAAGCATTGAGCCTACAATAAAAGTACCTATAATATAGATAACACACACTATAGAAGGTGTATATATCATAAAGACCTATAATATGGATATTTGTAACATATATATCCTATAATCATAGATGGTTTCTATAGTATATATACCTATTACATAGGTGTGTAGTATTCTAGGCTCATGGGCTCATACTCCTATGCTCACATAAGAGCAACCCTCATTATCCAAGGATTGTGGTAATTTTATGCTTTGAATTGAAAATGACTATGAGTTTTGAAAGCCAAAAGTTGGTTTAAACCCATACCCAATGTATAAGTGTTCCAATTCTAATCATGCAAGAACTAATATCCCGCTCTCTACTTCTAATTCCTACTTTGTTGCTCACTACTTCAAATGGGACATGTGTCATGGCCTTATTAATCCTCACCTTCATATTGATATGGAGTAAAAAACACATTCCAAACTTAAGTTGAAAATGGTTGCATCCTACAAGTTAGGTATTGATCCGTGGTCGGAATAGGGAATACCCGAGTCCACGGAAAGTGTCTGGCAACAGCAAACGCAAGCGTGACGGCCGGATTCATGTGTGCTCCCGAGATGTGGCCCACCGTGTAGATCATGATCGTGACAACAAGACCGAAAGCTAKAGAGATTCCCATCGGCGTCACTTTCCCATCGCTGATGGCGTTCACCATGATTGCCCCACAGCCGGTGAACACCAGAATGAATGTACTGATCACCTCCGCCACCAACTGCACACAGAGCCACCTCGGTAAGCTTACGCTTGTACCGACCAATGTGGAAACACAAATTGGAAATTCATTTTCTTCCCCAAATTGCTGCATCTCAAAAGGTCCCCTGCTCGATTCACAAAGTTATCAATGGTGACGTCATTGTGGTAGAAATTAGGTCGATGGTAAGGTAACATGTCAAGTTCATGTTGACATTRTGTTCACCGGTTGAACAATAGTTGCCTGCCAATGTAACATCAGTGCACGGCAATGACACGTACTAACGTAACGTGAACACCATTGGGTTTAAACTAAGAATACTCGTTACGCATCATGAATCCAATGCCTACGAATCTTGTCAATCTAATGAGAGTTTCTCTTATTACGAATTCTCGTTTTTCAGAACGAACATCCATATATAATGCTAGAGCAGGCATTCCTGAAGCAGTCATGGGAGAAAAATAGGGCATGGCGTTTCAAGGACACGTGTCCAAACTTTAKACTTTGATTGCAACGCCTTAGTTCTGTACTGTATGCACAGGACGAAAAGGCTGGAATAAAGCGGAAAGGCTAGAGAAAGAATCGAAGAAAGCACCATTTGTACAAGTGGAGTGTCGGGCCTGAGCGATGAGATGAAGACACGTGTTCTTGATCTCCCAGAGTTGGAATCTTGCACACTATCACCATCCAGCGGCACATCTCCAACTTTGTTAGGCGGAGTATCTCCGAGGGAGCGAGACCGGGGCATGCGAATCATAATCTCAGCCACATTGCCCGCCATGTCGACCCACAGTTGGCGTGCGCAACTCCTTCGCTTTGTAATTCAGGCTAAAAATCCTGAAGAAAAAGCAGCAGACCACCCCCTACCTACCCACCCCCCAAAAGAACTAAACCAAGAAAAAGCAGTGAGCGATTCCGCTACTTATCGCTAAACCTCCGATGCTGCTGAATCCCCAAAGAAAACCGACTCACAACCTGCAGTGAAGGAGGGGAAAGAATTATAAATCAACAGCATGAAAAGATTACAGCTTGAAATTAAAGTAAGAATTGAAAAACACTGCAGTACGTAAGCAAGCAATCTAAGCATTGTATAAACCCCTTTCCCTCGCGAAACCTCCTCCAGCCGTTGCGATCCACGCTCTTCCCCCCCGGCTACATGTACACCGCAATAGTTCCGTTACAATTAATTCACTCCTTAAACCAAGGTACTCGTACTTCCTTCAAGCAAAAGAAGRATCCCTACCGAGCTAAACCCCAAATCCAGCCAAACATGCTGCAACCGATCAACTCTTCATCGAACTGACCAGCGCCTGTAAGAATATCAATACCGCATATTAGCGTGCATCGTCAAGTAAAAGGCCTTGGTCCGATCCTCCACCAAACGAGCTGAAGGGAAATCTGCGAAGGACTTTGTTCTGAGGAAAAGCGGACTATGATGAAATGTCCACCGACGAAAAACTAATTGCATCCTCCTCTCCTCGCCAAACTATATATACTTCTTCTCCCTCCCAACACATACAGACAGCGTTACCTGCCGATGTCGTAAGCTAGCTTAACATACAGTACGTAAGATTTGGAAAGCTCCAAATGGTCTTTCAATGACAGGGAGCGTCAGCATGCAATCTACCCTGCAGCATGCGCGCCTGTCATTATGGAATGATAAACCAGAGTTTGACTACTTTCCTTCCGGTGGGTGCGCGCAGTGCGTGGCATGGGCTGCTTGGTGYGCAAAGTATCTCGCCGTGGGGGTGGAGCCTTGTGAGATCGGGTGCGTCAGTTACAGACACAGCCAGCGAGGAGACTTGAGCTTTGTGGAGACTGATGGAGATGGACGTCTCAGAAACCGACTGTGAGATCGTTAAGAGAAAAGTTCTCCATTAGGAGTGATGAAGCATTGAACTCTTTACGTACTAAGAATTCATTTGATTTTAAGTTGTGGACTTTGATTGATCATATTGTAGAAGGTACTTCGTGTAATCGAATTGGATTTTTTTTATTATATCATTAACTTGAATGAAGAACATTGCATGTACTGGACTTATGTAAATAATTATTAAAATAAATGAAAATCCCCATATAAATTCTTTAAAATTGCTTAAGAAAACATGAGATCCAATTTGGGCTTCTTAGTCACTAAAGGGTTTAAGCTAGTAGGTGATCAAGCTCAGGGTTCAGATACAAAGAGACGAACTTAGGAACTCTCTTTGTAGCTTGAGTTTTATTTTTACTAAGGTAACTACATCTAAATCTCAATTCACCGTGGTTCTCATTTATTATATTGAATAAATTTTTGCCAAAAAGTTTTGTTGGAAGTCGAAAGGGAATTTTATATTCTCTTCTTAGAATGAGTTTTTTAGACACCATATGAGTAAATTACGAATTTTGAATTTTTTTTGAAAAATAGGGTTCTAAGGTAACCAACCATAGACTCTTTTATGAATGATGGAAGAATTTGCATTCTAGACAAGAATCTAGACTGCACAAATTTAGAAAGTAGTTGAACTTCGGTGTATTTAACTTACACAGTTTAAAACAAGAGAAATTAACATCTACTAGAATAGTATTTTAGTATATGAGAAATGAAGCTTTTGAAAGGCCTTTTTAGGCCTGTTCCCCTTGTTGTTCTCAATGAAGTGATGGAATGGTTGGCTAATGTCAAAAAAATAATTAAAATAAAAAAATAAACTGAAATAAAAATAAAAAAATAAAAAATAATCTTTTGTTCTTGAAATGCAAAAACAAGGGTAAATTTTGTTTTTTTTCCAAAAAGAAATTTGAAGTGGCAGCCGCTTCGCCACGTCAAGCTGCCGTTGCAATGCTGTAGGAACGCAGCTGAGAACTTGCAGCCCTCCTCCTCAAAAAACATCTGATAAATTTTACATTTGTGGRAATTGGTGTAGTGTAGGAATATTGGGAGCCACACCAATTGAAAATATTGTGACTTTGGATAATTATTGTTATTGAGTCAAATTTGTGTAGCTTGGGTGGTGCCAATTACTGACTTAGAAGTCGCTAAAAATTCATCTTGTACATAGGAAAAAGAAGTGGTAGTTACAATGAAGATATATAGGATATAAAAATAGAACACAAAGAAAGAAATACAAAACTTGTTGATAAAAAGTTAAAAGTTAAAAAAAAATCTAGTTGGGTGATTGCAAGAAACATTTTTCCTATTTTTTGTCCCCTTGCCCTCAAATGGATGGGGTTTTGCTTTGACTTTTGCATCATTTGTTCGTTTGGAGTGAAATTTGGAATGAAGGTACATGGGGTAGATGTACACATTGAATAATTCTTTCAAATATTAACAAATTAGTTTACTATTTTCAAATTGCCTCCAATTGGATGTCTAAAATTTGGCCATTTTGGAAAGTTCTAGTATTATTTTTGACCCAAAAATCCAAATTTGAAACTCAAAATTGGGATGTAAGGACTTCTACTAAAGTTACATAGGTCCACAAAGAGATTTCCTAAAAACAATAATCTGTCCACCTTCCACATGTGCTCAAATTGCACTACCTTAATTTGCGCAAGTGCAATGAACACAATTAATTTTTTCCAAAGCCGAAAATGGTTGAGAAGGAGCACCTTCAAGTTAGAAAGAATGGATTTGTTTTTTGAATATTTTTACTATTTTGAAAAAATCAAACATCAAAGTATCCATTTTCTTGGCATTTTCCATCACTCTTTGAGTGTGCATAACTTTTAGAGATAAATTTTTCTAGGTCTAAATATTCACATATATATTTTTTAAATGCTTTACAAATTATCCATGTTTTATTTTTTTTTAGAAAATTTTAATTCAAAAGTCATAGTATTCCAGTACTAAGGATGTCTGGAGCCAAAAATGACACAAGTTTCTTGCAAGTACCGAGTTTTTAAAAAAAAAGTAAAAGAGATATAAAGTTCATAAAGTAAGTACTAATCTTAGAATGAAATAGCTTGACTATGTTTTTGCCAAAAACGCTCCAAAACTGCCATTTCTAATACAAGTACTAAATTTTAGAAAAAAATCATTGTATGACACATGTAACTGTAGGATCTTCTAGCATGCTAGTTTGAAAAGATGTGGAAAAAATTTCAGAATAAATGATTTGCAAATTGGATTGGGCTCTTGGACACCAAGTAGTCAGTTGCAATGTGACAAGCAACTTTGGAAACTTCCATAAGTTTGATGCAAATTTGTTAAGCAATGTGGCCTTGGAGCGCAAGTGGGACACATGATATTTGTAGGTGAGAAGACGAGAGCTAGTAGGACGTAGCTTTTATTGAAAATTCACCAATTTTTTTATTGCATATAATTGCTTTGGGATTAGCAAATAAGACAATCTTTGTTTTGGTTGTAGAAAATGAAGTCAAATTATATCAATTAATTCCAATTAGGTTTGAAGTTGAATTCTTCCTACGTATCAAGTTCTTAGTTAGAATTTTTGAAATTACATTAAAAGCACTATAAATTGAAATTTCAATCTTTAACAAATCCATATCCATTATTGAAAATGAGCTCAAAAATTGCAAATATTGTACACAACAAATTTAATCATGGCAACTATAGTGAAAATTATGTTTGTGTTTGGAATTTGATGAGGTAATATACTACTACATTATAAACATGGTAATTGCAATAATTTATCAAAGTTTGGAATCAAGAAATTAAACAAATTTTGAAAGGTTTTGCTAACACATTAAAAAGGTTATGCTAAAATCCAATGTTTTTTCCGGGGGTAAAAATCAAGGCAATAGGAGGGTCAATTTGCATTGGCCTTCATTTTGTATGTTTACTTTCACCTCTACTTTCATTTTAATTTTCTACTATTAAAATTAATTAGAAATACTATTTTTGAATGCTAATTTTTTTTGAAGCCAAGCATAATTAATGTAGGATTGAAGGTACATATGATATCAAACATTGGTGTTATGGATAATTTGCTATGAAATAAATGAGGTAAAAAAGAGATTTAAGATGGGACTGGGCATCACTTTTGTGACAATTACAAATGACATCCTAGTTGTTGTGGCAGTGACACATGGCATATTAGTGAATTTTGAAGATCTAACTTTTAAAACTCACAAAGAATACAACTTTTCTCCTTAGCATTTGAAGTTTTCTACAATTGGTCAAAATTTTAGTTTTGATTGATTTATAAAAAAGGGCATTAGATTTAGTGACCTAAACATCAACACTTTCTCCAAATAATAAACTTTTCAATACTTGTCAAATACGTCTCGTTTGGTACTATTTTCCTTATGATTTTTGTTTGACTGTAGCAATCTTAGTATTGAGTTTTAGCAATCTAGATTACAAAAATAAGTTGCAACTTAAGAAAAAAGTTAAATGGCCTCCTTGAAACACTACCTAAAGTTGAGCAATGATCGCAAATTGATCGATTGGACATTGACGACATTGACGGGTCAATCCAACAACGTCCACTACGATCATCCAAAACCTAATCATAATCCTGAAAGACAGAAACTCGTCTCTCCAAATTCTTGACGCTTTGAAAACACCCTCCATTTTCACATTCCATTAACTAATTTCTTGTGCATTGGATATCCCTCTACTGTAGTTTGCAAAATCCCTTTCAATTTCCTTACAGGGAACGTCGAGTGGAAGATTGGAAATGCGTGGGGAACGCTGTCTCTCCCATGAATTGGAATTAGGGTTTGCTGCGAGGGGATTAGGGTTGGGCGGACGCCAGCACTCTCTCTTTCTCAATCTCACTCTCCGGGAGGAGCCTGCGATTCCGATTTTGTTGCGATGGGTCGTGTGATTCGTGCCCAGCGCAAGGGTGCTGGCTCCATCTTCCGGAGTCACACCCACCGTCGCAAAGGTCCTGCGCAGTTCCGGTCGCTGGACTACGCCGAGCGCAATGGGTACATCAAGGGTGTCGTGTCGGAGGTGGTCCACGACTCCGGTCGCGGTGCTCCCCTGTGCAAGGTGACRTTCCGCCACCCTTTCCGCTTCAAGAGGCAGAAGGAGCGTTTCATTGCCGCCGAGGGCATGTATTCGGGKCAATTCGTGTACTGCGGGAAGAAGGCGACTTTGTCGATCGGGAACGTGCTGCCGTTGAGGTCCGTGCCCGAGGGCGCCGTGGTGTGCAACGTGGAGCACCGCATGGGTGATCGGGGTGCGTTCGCTCGTGCGTCCGGCGACTACGCCATCGTGGTGTCGCACAACGTGGACAGCGGGACCACCCGGTAGGTGTTGTTTCTTGGTTGTTTGTTTTTTCGGAGATGAAATGTGGAGATGAAATGTAGGAGGTATATTGCTGATTGATTTTGAGTGAACTTCCTCTCAATTTAGGGTTTCTGTGAATGCGTGTTATCTGCGTGCAGCATCAAGTTGCCTTCGGGAGCGAAGAAGGTTGTTCCCAACGGTTGCCGCGCGATGGTGGGTCAGGTGGCCGGCGGTGGCAGGACCGAGAAGCCGATGTTGAAGGCCGGGAACGCGTATCACAAGTACAAGGTGAAGAGGAACAGTTGGCCGAAGGTGCGAGGAGTGGCGATGAACCCCGTGGAGCATCCCCACGGAGGAGGCAACCACCAGCACATTGGTCACGCGAGTACTGTTCGTCGGGACGCTCCWCCCGGGCAGAAGGTGGGTCTGATTGCCGCGCGTCGGACGGGTCGTCTTCGCGGKCAAGCTGCGACTGCTGCCTCGAAAGTGGACAAGGCTTAGGAGAACGTCAACCCTCCTTCTTCTGGCAGTTGAGAGAACTAGCGTCCGTCTTCTAATTTTTGTGTACTTTATAGTTAACGCAGCAATGAAGACTTGCATTGATCACTGCTTTTGGTTCGTCCTCGCATTGTTGGTTTTCAGCATCTTCTTTCTGTTTGTGTTGTGAAACTATCATCGAAGATATTTGCTTAGCTTCTGGAACTCCTTTTTGGTTCCTTTCGACCCGCATGCTTGTATGGTCGTAATTATCGCAGTTCCTGTGGTGGGTATCGAGTTTTTTTTTTTTTAGGGTTGATGCCGGGTTGCCAGTGACCAATGGATTCGTCATAATTTGTCCCGAGTCTGTTGAATTTGCGTGTCAAGTGATGCATTGCCTGTGTAGGATGCATCGCACTAGATGTATTTTCAGTGTATCTATTGCTATTATCGTAGCCTGCTTCGCAACATTAGGTCTGTAGACCGAATTGAGTTCTGGTGTGCCTTTTTTCGTGAGTGTTTGTTTGAGTCCTACATGTTTGTACGAATCTTGAGCTGGTGTTGGTGTGCATGGTTGGTGATGATTTGAGTTGGCTTTGTCGGTATCTATTCTCGCTCTGTACTTTACAGTGGCCTTCAATTAGTCTTGGAACCCCATCGCAGTTCTGAAGCAAAACTCTATTTTTAAAACATATTCGTGGCAGGTAAATTTAGATTTTTGGTTGATATTTTTGGCCTTCAGTCATGTACGTTGTTGTGACCCAGTTTGCTTTTTGAACAATGTGAGTCATGTACGTTGTTGTGACTCAGTTTGCTTTTTAGAAATATCTCGCTTGTGACATGGTTGTTTTTCAAAACTGTAAGGTAAGTTTAAAGGTACAATGCTACACTTTGAAAAGTCTAGGTCACACATAGTGGATTTCAACTCAGCTGCAGCTGCGCATAAGTGATTCTAGTGACTGGTGCTTGCAAACGTAGTCTAGAAGTTTTGTGAGCAAAAATCAAAGGTTGTCTATAATATTGTGTATGTGATATTGTTAGGATTTCTTTAAGTATACTTTGTGAAGTTTCAAGTAGTGTTAATTAACGTTGCACAATGACATGTAAATCTCTTTGAATGAGCTCCAAAGAAAATGGATTGAAGCAAGTCAAAGATTGAGTGTGAAAAAGATGTAGGTCCATATCAAATACCAAATGTGGATACTATTATTAATGAATTTTGCTTGGGAAAATATAATTCAAGAAAGTGTCTGAAGGTTGATTTCTCCAATGCCAAACCAATTGGAAGTTATACCACTTTATCAAAAAATAGTTGCTAGTGAGCAAGACAAAATGTACAAATACATGTTATAGTTGGCTTCTATAGTACTATAGCTTACTAATGATACCTTATTTGACATCATTTGTTGAATTCAAAATTTTTTTTATGACTTTTGCCTTTAAATGTGTTTGAACTTCTCTTCAAGCTTGAGTCACAAGGAGTTGTCGTGGCAAGACTTCTCTCAAGACATTCTTCCCTTCTCTTCAAGCTTGAGTCACAAGGAGTTGTCGTGGCAAGACTTTGGTAACTTACCCCACATTCTCTTGTTTTTGTGCACCTTTGATAATTTGTGTGTTTCCACCATATTATTGAACCATTGCATTCAATTCAAAGGATGTGTGTGTCCGGTTAACGTGGTTACAACCCATGTTAACAACATTTGTGGCACTTTCTTAGGTACTAACCATCCTCTTGGGCTATTGGAGTGGGATTTCACGACCTTTGGTTGAAGAAAATCCCCCTAAAAACTCAAACACGATGAATCATTTGTATTGCTTGGTATTGTGAGTGGTTAAGTCCCTCACCTATTTCGTTTATTTTTGTATTAACTCCAAGGACGTTCTAGCCGAATTCTGGCAATGCCATTAGTTAGAACCCCTTGGAATTTGATTTAAAGATTTCAAATACTAATCCTTCCAAAGGAGGCTTTATGTGTGGGAATTCCAATTATTTTTGAGAAATCTCCCTTAATCCTACGTGGAATAATTGTTGAGTTGCACGAATCGTATCTTTCAAGGATCTTGAGTGAGAATCAAGGCCTTAAATCCAGTATCAAACAAGTCTTGACAACTTGTTTAAGAATTTGAGGTTAAAACCTCTAGTACGGCGAAGCTTCGCCCTTAATATATTATTTTAGCTTTAAAAGTGAGGGATTAACCTCCCAAACGGCGAAGCTTCGAACCTGGAATAACTTTCCGTTTTTTGGTTTAATTGAAAGGGTCCCCAAAAGGAGAACCCGGTGAGGGTCAAAATTTGAAGGACTGGACCTGTAACCCAAAGTTCAGTCACGGCCAGCAGCCCAACAGCCAGCGAGGCTCAGCCCGCTCAAACGGAGGTTTGTCCGCTCAAGCGAGGGTCTGTCCGTTCCAATGGAGGTCTGTCGACTGAGGCTCTGTCCAGCCTGACCAAGGTTGGTCTGACTGCGGCCTGGCAGCTCTGGAAGGCAAGACGACAGGACGGAGAGGACTGAAACTGGCTGGTTGCTTGCTCAATTAAATTWAGTATGTTATGATAAATTCACATACATGCCGATCATCATTGATTGAGAAAAAAAACAGTTAAGCCAAGGATAAACTGATTCTCCCTTACCCCAAACTCAGTGTGACCCCAGTTGGGCTTACATTAAAATCCCAATTACAACCCAATTAGTACTCACCCCAAACTCAGTGTGACCCCAGTTGGAATACATTTTAAAAACCTTTGATTATTCAAAGGTTGATTTCTTCATAAATCTTGTATTCATTAGAATGAAGGTCTCTAATAGCTAGGCTCAATTATCAAATTATGTATTTTGTCTCAATTCAACAAATATGGCCATGTAATTGCATGAAATAACATGTGGTTTTTGTAGCATATTGCACAATACTCATGATTTTTTCAACAATACTATATGAATAGAAAAAAAATTTAATGTGAAAATATATTTAATATAGTACACACCTCTAAAAAAGGAGGTCCCCTGTGAAAGATAAGCGCACTAGAAAATTCTCTAAGTAAGAGATCTAGAAAAAGGCAAAATTTTATGAAAATAGGTACTTTGCTATTTTAATTTGTAATAATTAGGAAAAAAAAAAAAAAAAAAAAAAATTGGTGGTGTGGGAAAACTTGATGATAAAGAGAATTCACCAAAAGAATAATCTCAAAACCTTCTTGAATGTTTAAAAGTGCACGCACAAGGGAGCCCTGTTAGCACGCATGTAGAGGAAATAAAATAACGTTTTTTTAAGTTCCCTTCAATGGATGGATGCCCACCTAGTATAGGAGTAGACCTCAAAAATTTCAGCTCTAGATCATTAATTTTGGGTACTCCCCTATACTACAAACTTCTATACTGCAAAGTGTGACAAATTATTTGGATGGATAGTTTCTTGCATATGCTTCAACATAGAATAGAAAACAAACTTCAAAGCAAGGCACAATACTAATGATATTAAAACATTTTGCCTTCGAATAGTCACCATGGTGAAGTAAGAAAATAGAAAAATGCGTCTCAATGTGTATTGACTAAACAAATAACCAAATATATAAAACATATAATAAAGTATGAAGTCTGCTTTTATTTAAATATGGTTTTGAAAAGAAAAAAAATTACTCCGTAAAAAATTCAGAAATGAATAGGAAGAGATTCCCCAAAAAATAGAGTAATTTATTGTCCAAGATGTATCAAACAACTATCGTTGAAATTTTCATAAAAACAAGAACTACTGTATTAGTTAGCATTAGGAAAAATTTGAGGTGTCTGGAAGGCCGTGAGTTCTGAAAGGCCGCAGTGCTAATATGGAAAAAAAAAAAAAAAAAAAAAAAAAAAATTGAAATACTGCGTGCCACGTCAGATTCTCAATTAAAAAAGATATATATCTATATATCTATATCTCTATATATCTATATCTCTATATCTCTATATCTCTATATATCTATATCTCTATATATCTATATCTCTATATCTCTATATATCTATATCTATATATTTAAGAAAATTTTTTTTTTTATGAATTTAAAAAAAAATTAAAAAATTAAAAAAAAAAAAAAAAAAAAAAAATTCTGTAATGTCATAGGGCCTTGCGGTTGATTCATTCTAATAGCCTTTTGGAGACCTCATATTTTTCCTAATGAAATAAAAGAAGCATTTTTTGCATGATAGTGCTTAACAACTAAAGAACAATTTTATACCTTGATTTTGAAGATATAGGCTATAATCATGTTCTACATAATTTAATTAATACATATGTCTCTGTATGAATGTCGTGAACAACATCAACCTGTCTGGTGAGACATTTTTTATAACAGTATAACAAAAAAAAGGCATGTTTCTACAACACTGCCGTGCAACTTCAATGTTTCTAGAGACAATAGAAATAAATAATTCAATTTGCATTTAATACACTTGAATACATTCATTTCCTTTACAATCTATTTTCATGTATGACATACATAACAAGGATGGATTAAATTTTGAGAGGACGTCAAATTATGTCAAAGAAAATGTCAAAAAAATTATTCACTCCAATCACTCTCTGAAATTTGTCCATAACTTTTGATTCAAGGCTTAAAAATCTCAAATGGATTTTTGAAGATGAAACTTAGATCTATTTACCAACTTTTCTTAATTGTAATTCTTTTGAAAAAAGTTATTCTACTATGCTTAAATGCAGGGTTGTTCTGTCGAACGCGTTTTCGGGTTTCGGTGTCGAGTTGTTTGTCTGACGTCGCATATCGAGTATGTCGAGTGTCGAACATGCGCGACAAATTCAAAGGCGCCCACACCCGCGGTTGCCCGAATTTTGGAAATTTTCTGCCCGACGGGCAGATATTTTCATCCGACGCAGAAAGCCCAAACCACGTTAGCATAGGCGACTGCGGGTTGTGCGACCGCGGGTAGGGGCAACTGCGGGTCTAGAAAAGGCGACTACGGGTAGGGGCGAGTGCGGGTGGTGAAGGGGCGAGTGCGGGTAGTGAAGGGGCGACCGCGGGTGGTGAAGGGCGACTTCGGGTGGTGAAGGGGCGACTGGTGAGGGGCGACCTCCGGTGGTGAAGGGGCGAGTGCGGGTGGCAAAGGGCGACTTCGAGTATTCAAGTTTGACTGTTTGAGAGGATTCTTTAAGAATTTTAATAAAAAGTACATTAATAGCTTCTTAATTGCTTCAACACAATTCATTTTTATTTTGAAAATCAATGTGACAAATGATACTAAATGCAATGATTTTTGAAGATTTCAAAAACTGAATGGAAGAGATCTTAAATTTTTAT
>VACF01000502.1:0-76363 GCA_006891605.1 Pleurozium schreberi | reverse complement strand
GAGAAGCTCGCGGTTTATCAATTTCTGTCTGTGTGAAGGTAAAGTTGATCTTTTTTCTCATGGGAGCATGAATGTTTTTGTGGAGTGCTTTGTGTGATAGTGGCCAATAATTGAAATCGATTCATTTGTATCAAAATGCAAATTCGATCGGCTGCTTCCCTGGCGGTTTTCTGGTGATAATTTCCCATTGCCGAGCTGTATTTCTGGTTCTTGCTTCCATGTCTAAAGCCCCGTTGCAACCTTGCTAGATTCAATTGCGTGAACTTGATGGTCCTTGGGGCTGTTCGATATTGCGTCATGATTCTTCCGTCGTCGTTTTGTAGGTCTTTGTGACGCGAACTCCTAAATGACCGAAAAGTTCAAATTAACCCTCGTGTCTCTTTAGCAGGTTTGAGCTGGACATTCTTTTGTTCAATTTTTGTCATTGTTTGATTGTTATATGCAACGTTGTTCACAGATTATGGTAATAAATTGTTTTTTTCATTCCGAATCACGTGATCAATCAAATTGGTCAATTCAAAACCATGAATCCTTGTTCCTCTGCTGGCTGATCTCAAAGTAATATGCAATTTTTGATCTATTGTTTCTTGAATGTGATGAACAGATCGTGGCAAGCCATTGGGTCGTAATACGTTCGGCTGGAACTTGGGAATCAATTCTTTGAGAGACCGGAAATAAGTAAAACACAATTCGAAATCAGGATTTGAGAACGAAATGGAAGAGACCTAGCGCCAGTATACCCTTCTGTCATCTTTTACGCGAGTGTTTTTATGAACGCTCTGTGTTGGAGTACCCGGCATCTCATTTCTATTGGCTATTCTTCTGGTTGTTATTGTTCCTTCTACCTGGAGTCTAAAACCTCCGTGTCGGAATTGGGGAATTGAAGGGCAATCAGTTCGCAAGCTAATTCCATGCTTTGAGTTGATAGTTTGACGGTGGCTATGAACTCTTTAGCGTTTACCACCTTAGCTCCATCCAGCTCCTCGTGGGCAGCGACTCCCKCGGGGTCTAAATTTTGTCCCCAAGGTTGCGTCAAGTGCAGCCCAGTGTCCTTATCTCTTCGGTCTTCATTTYTCTCSTCGTCCAAKAGATCGGAATGCTCCTCCTCATCTACAAGTTTGTTGTATGGAGATMAGCTCAAGCTTGTCAGGGAAGTCACGAGCAGAATTWATAGACGAGGATTGCTCACGCGAGTGGTCTTCTTGGACGAATGCGAATCTGAGAACTCCGATGCMCATGTGACCAARGAGGAGCCCAAGCGAGTGACGAACGGGCTTGCCACGTCTATTCAAGAGAMCAGAGAGGATGTAAYAGCGCGGGGAGGGTTGAAYGGATCACCCTCAAATGGAAGCAATACGACCTCTTCCAAGACGGCATCTGAACAACARAACTCGAATGTTGACGAGATTTGGCAAACAATCAAATTGGAAGCTCGACTGGAATCAGAGAAGGAGCCGGTCCTTGCATCGTACTTTTATTCATCAGTCATATCTCACAGGTTTGTGCACTGGTTTCATCTATATATCGTGGATGTGACTTTGTTTTCAAGCACTACACTCTTATGTTCTATTTACTTAGTGTCACACTCTATTATTCTTATTGGRGATGCAGTTTTTCACCTTTTGACATAGCGCTAACACTACTCATTCTTTAGCTCCAACATTTCCAGCAACTCCTTGTTATAACCAGGATTTCTATTTACAGCTGAGCGAGGCTGTCGTCAATTTAGAGGCTTCATTCACTAAATTTCAATTTTGTGGGTCGTACGATCTAATTTTCCGTCATTTTGAATTCAAATTCGGGGYCTACGACTTCAAATTCTCTAGGGGAGGCTCACTTGGGCATTGTGACCAATGAGAGATTTCTTCATTCATATCATGAAATAGAGGCTTGTTTTGGTGGCGGGGCTGAGCAGCTGTAAATAGAAATCTCTCCACTGGGATTGTACTATTGGAGATCTTGTAGTGCTTCCACATAGTGCTTCCACATAGTGCATTCCACATATTTAGCTATCAAACCTACGTCTCCCAAAATTGTTTTATAGGTGAATGTACCTTCTTTGGGCTGTGGTTACTACATATAGAATAACACCTGGATGTTTTTTTCCCCCACTTGTAGCTCACTGGTGGTCTCTCTCTCCCCTTTGTGTGCAGGTCATTGGAGCGCGCTCTAGCATTCCACCTGAGCAACAAACTGAGCAACCCGACTCTCCTGAGCACGCAGCTCTTCGGCTTGATAGTGGACATCTTCAACAGCGACGAGGACATTCAACTCGCCATCCGAGAAGATTTGCAGGCCGTGCGAACCAAGGATCCCGCCTGCTCCTCCTACTGTCACTGCCTTCTCTATTACAAGGGTTTCCTCGCGTGTCAAGCGTACAGAGTCTCCCACTGGCTCTGGAAGCACGACCGCAAATCTCTCGCCTTTCTAATCCAAAGCCGAGTCTCCGAAGTGTTCCATGTCGACATCCACCCGGCTGCTCGAATCGGCTCCGGATTGTTCCTTGATCATGCCACAGGGGTGGTGGTAGGGGAGACTGCAGTGATCGGCAGCAATGTGTCGATCTTGCATGGTGTGACTCTTGGAGGGACTGGTGCTCTCATTGGAGATCGGCATCCCAAGATTGGAGACGGGGTGCTCATTGGTGCTGGAGCGATTCTGCTTGGAAACATTTACGTTGGAGATGGTGCGAAAATTGGCTCCGGGTCTTTGGTTCTTATTGATGTACCGAGAAGGACGACTGCTGTGGGAAACCCGGCGAGGCTTATTGGTGGGAAACAAAGACCGACCAAGTTGGAGGAGATTCCGAGTAACACTATGGATCATCTTATCAAAGGGTGGTCGGACTATGTGATCTGAAACCGAGTTTGCAGTTTGAGGTAAGGCCATGTCCATGTCCAACCCTAAACCCTAAACCCTAAACCCTAAACTTTACCCAACTTGACTACTTAGAAAATAGGGTTATAAAAGTACATAGGAGGTTCATAAACTGACCGTGTTCTAAATGCGTCCCCTGTCTAGGATTGAGTGACATGTTCCTTGAAATATCTATTACGGAGTACTATCTTTGATGGGTCAGGTAGTCTTGAAAGGATTGCTTTCTGAGCAAACTACCTGAGTGCTTTCTGCATTTGAGTATTCAAATGTTCCACGGGGAATGGTACACTACAATCTCCACCTTCTTGAGACCTATCAAACTTTATGTTTTGGAGGGATACTTACAATCAAAACAGGCACCTATAATCAACTTTTGAAAGTCTTTGACAATGGGTAGAGGAGGATCAATAGAGTACTTGAACAATGGTTCAAGTGTGAAGTTCATCTTCACCAATGTGGATCCCCATGACTCTGATCGTGTGTTCAGCTTCTCTATTCGTATGGATAAAAGCACCACCTCTTGGACGCGTAAGTTACAATCGCTCATGGTCATATGATAGCGTACTTTTTCGGTTTGTTTTCATCCCTTTACTCCTTTAATGGTTCTCATTCATCACCCTCTARTTTACCCACATGGCTGATAGTGGCCACATCCATATCTACAGGAGTTGAAACAAAACTTCAATGAATGTAACAGATTGTATCAGTGAATGAAGAATTCATATCCCACATGTTTGAACGCTTTGAAATATGTTTGAAATTTAGTATAATCGACTATTGGCTTCCCGAGTGAACTTTCTATTTAGTTTGAGCGTTAGTGGTTAAKATAAATGACACSCAACAGTGTGACTTATGTGAACGATTAGTGACAGTGGTTGTCTAGTCCATGAAGTTCATAGCTTTTCATGTTCTTATACAAGCGTATGGGTGTTGCAGTGGTAGATTGTAAGCCCTGGGTGGATGCAGTGCCRGGTTTTGTGGAGGCGCTGAACCAGAGCAACGAGTTGTCACGGTTTGTGAGATCCATGCGTCGGGAGTTCGAAGTCCTTGCTGTTAGATCTCGGTACCTAGTGAAATGATATATCCCCTTTTTCCTTCTCATTCTGTTTGGATTGTACACATATACTTCGCTCATGAGGGTACTGCTGAGAGCACCCACAGCCTTTTACAGCATACCATTGTAGATCTGACACCATTGCCCGGTTTTGTGTGGCGTATCAAGTGGTAGAGGCTAGTTGTCATTGTTCTTCAGATCACGAACTTTGACACCCATAGCTTTTGTACATATTGACATATCAGCACATTAGATACTTGAAGCTGGGGCAATATGCCATACTCATTGTGATACTTTTCATAGAATCTCCTCCCTCAGTTCAGTCAATTGCCTATTTCTATGAAAATTCCTGTGATTGGAAATTTCCTAATCATCGCAAGGTTCAATCAATGTTATAGCTTCTACCTTATCCTCCCATTATACGACTSACTAGTGGAATATATGTTACAAATWTAAAMTTGCTTGGCTTATCACATCTTCTGTAGCTCCTGATGAATGAACGTGAATAATGCCTGATTGCAGTGTCACTTACAGCATCCAATGCAGAAGGTAAGATAACCTAAAATAGAAGCATTATTCACTCAGATATGAATTTTGTGACTACCATCAATGTATGTCTGCTTTCATTCTTAATCACATAAAAGATGAATTGCATCCAAAGTCAAGTGAAGCCCAGGAGTGGAATTTTTAAATACAATGTGCAAAAGTCAGAAGAGGTCAAAAGTTAAACTTTTGGATTTTCGAAGTTGATGCCATGATTTCAATGTCCTCATATTGAAAATTGTATAGAACAGTACAAACAGCGTCTACTTATTAATTGGATTACTACAGCATTCTATTGGAAACAAGTTTGGGCTTGAGTGATCCTACCTTGATTGAAAGAAACACTCTTTTGTAAAAGGAATTTGGAAGTGTGAAAGGGAATGGAAGTTACAATTGTGCAAGCCTTTAATGTGCTCAAACCATTTCATCTTGCATCATTAATACAGCAAATCACTAGGACCATAAAAACAACTTTTGCCCATCGTTATTCCAAAAATGAAAACCGAATTCCTTAACTTCAACTGTATGAAAGTGCAGTAGATAATTGTAGAAACACGTGGAAAAACTTTAACCCATTTCATTGTTGTAATTTAGAGAAATTCGTTTTTTCCCAACCTGGCTTGACAAGGTCAAYAAACTTCAAGTTATCTTGGAATCTTTACACTATGAAGTAGTGCATCTTGTTAGGTACAAACACGGCACAAAACTTCAAAAGAAGAAAATGAAGGATCTAGCATAGAAAAACATAAGGTTTGTTAGGGGTGAAACATTTTGAAGGGAATGATTGACACCATTTGCAAAGATGCACACCATTAAAGCACTAAAGCTTCTAACAGACCACTCTGAGAGGTACCTGAGAGAGGATTTGAGACACAGGGTGGCCTTCCGCAATGATGTCTTTCACCTCTTTATGCGCCAAGTCGAATTGCCCGCTTTGGCACGCTTTCAAAAGTCCTTCGAGGACACTATCAGGTACAATCTACCAGATAAACAGCTTGTAAATATTAATCCACAACTCTAGCTAATACTGAGATGAGATTACAGCTGAAATCAAAATTGTATGGACTCAAAAGATGTGATAAGTCAAGCATGTCTAGAGCATCAGAAGCTCATAGATACATAGGAGCACGACTCGAAGGACAGTCATTACTCGATGAAATTTAGCATAATATTTAGCTGAGGTTAATCTCAAAAGAACCCTCCATTAAATTCACAAAGTTATTAAAGGTATACTAATGCTAAGCTAATAAGTCATTTGATCAATATTAAGATACTGTTAGATTAATGTCAAGTTTATTCTGAATTCATGGAAACAGATGTCAATATACTATCAAGTGAATCCTAACATCACACTAACATTAATATAGCACCATTTGCTTTACACTAATATGGACTTAAAGTAAGGACTGCATGAAACTCATATCTATTTGCGTAACAATGAAATATTTGATAATCTAATGGGGCAGACATTTGTGATGCATTTCTTCCAGAACAAGTAGTAGAGATCCTTCGACCTAACATTCACTACAGCGGCGAAACAGGTAACTCAAATGGTGAGAGAGGAGTACCCCAGAGACACTGATAATCTCCTTACTGGAAACAGAGGAGCCATATAGGCGAACAGCACACTGAAGATACGTGATAGCCCGCCGCAAGTCGCCTTCAGAGACTCTGCTTAATGTTGAGAGAGCCTGCACATTCAACAAAGCATCACCTTCGGGTGTGACATTTTGCTGCCAAGCGGAGTGCTGCAATTTCTAGACATTAAAAGAATTTTTTTTTGAAGAAACATGCACCTCCTGGTCAAGCTTCAGTCCTTCCTCCTGACAAATAAACTGGATACGGTTCTGCATGACATCTTCTACAAGTGGTTTGAAGCGGAACTTGGCGCACCGTGATGCCAATGGCTCGATAATTCTGGAAAGAATATCAACGGTATTAATAAGTACCGACTCACAACAATGGATAATGATGCAACTTGGTTCCTAACATATATAGAAAACAGGATTATCAAGGTGACCGTTCTGTATAAAATCTAAAATCCCAAGTAGAGAAGAGCTAGACTTGTCCAAAGGAAAATAGGGCTGAGGATGGCAGAAGAAAGGATTTACCGGCTGACGTAATTGCAGATAAAACAAAAGCGAGTGACTTTGGAGTATGTTTCCATTGTGCGCCGCAGAGCATTCTACGCAAGCAATACTCAAAAAGTGTGTTGGTTAAAAATCAAGAACAGTGTGAAGAACATTGTGGCGGTAATGAGCTCAGCAACACACTCAGCCACATAGCATTTTATGATTCTATACTCGAATGCTGGTGTAACCACTTAGTGCGTCAACTCAAATAGAAAGTGCACTTTTAGAAGCTACTAGTTGTTGCAGTAGCTTGCAAAACATATTTGGTATGATTTCTTCATCCTACTGGTACGTTTTTYTACTTTCTCGACGCTTCCTTGATGATTTATTTCAACTTCTACAGAGCCAACTTTGGTCATTCGAGCAATGAGGGGTTAAGACTTTTGCTTACGCAAATTGGAACAGCCCTCACGTCCATAGGTCAMTTTTTTTCCCAAATATATGAAGAATCAGAGCTAGAGTAGAACCTGTGCATCTTCAGTCATGGAGTCGGCTTCATCCAGTATGAGAACTTTGAAAGGTGGACATGGATACCCGCTGCGAAATGCAAATTCTCATTAGTACTTGCCACTCTTGAGCTCAAATAATTGAAGCAAGGGCATGCAGGCAGTACTGTCATATACAAGCGGGAAATAACCTCTACTCTCTAATTACAGGAGAATAGRGGAACTTCCKGTAAATACCCTAGATTCAAGGAGTGAAGGAAAATCTTAAGTTACCTAACACCGGCACCGACCGCAACCCCAGCGAAGTCCTTGATCTTGGTCCGAACCACATTGATTCCACGGTCATCGCTCGCGTTCAATTCCAGCACTCTCGTTTTATAAAGCTCCGGTCTGCAGAAAGTGAAACCCTATAACCCTTAAACCCTAAACCCTTGCAACCCTTGCAACTCAAGGCCTTAACTCAATACCTGAAACAGAGAAGAAGGAAAACAAAGCTAAAAAATAATAAGACATACCCAAAGAGCTGATGGCAGATCGCAAGCGCTGTGGTAGTCTTCCCTGTCCCCGGTGGTCCATAAAACAACAAGTGCGGCAACTGAACCCCAAACATCCCCAAACATCCCCAATCCTATGAAAATCTCCCATTCTGCACTTCAATCTTTTTGAATCGAATGAAGAATTACTACCCTATATTTTTATTTATTTAAGGAAGAAGACACAAGTTCTACTGTTAAACAATGTAGGGTATGTTCACTCAMAACACAAAATACAAGYAGTCGACAGAAAGAGAACTGAAAAACGCTTACATTGCCAGTTTCAAGCGTGTTAGTAAGCGTTCGCACAACCTCCTCCTGATGCGCGACGTCCTTCACCTTTCKCGGTCGACTGTAACCAAAAACAATCCTCGAATTTCATGAGCTGATCAAACCCTCAACCCTAAAGCGAGTATTCCAAACATGACGAGAAACTTCAATACTGAAATTCTACAACAATTTCAGGGAGTTTGGATCCCAACGTACTATTTCTCCACCCATTGCTGCGTGCTCTGCATCACAGGCGCCATCGCTGCAATACGAAGACTAAAAGAAATTGCGCAAGGGGATTTGGTGCTGTCCTTGTGTTTTCGTCCGTGCCTCTCAAGCTACTGATCGTTTGAGGATTGCGGGTTCCCAAATTGTCTCTTTTACCCTAAAAACATCAAGAGAGAACCATTTCTGAGGAAAAAAGTTGTAGAAATGGCGCAGTGGCGCAGGAATCACTCCGATGTGAGTCGATCTTCCAGAATTCTGCAATGGGTCGGGAATCGACGGAGGCTTCAAGCGGGGCTGATGAGAATGGAGGAGCTTGTAAAATGGCGGGAGTTTGGGCCTGCCAACTGGGATGAGAAATTTCGTGACATGGCGGACTTTTGAGCCCACGTGGACTTCGAGGATTCTTTGCGTTTGTTGGCTGAGGGATCGGTAACTGAATTTAACTTATTAGTTGTGACCTATTTGCAAAACAATCCCACGTAGACTCTCGCCAAAAATATAGAGTCTCCAATCATGAGAATTTAGGGTTGACTTTAGGTGAACAAATTTTTAGAACAWTGAAAATTTATAYGAAGTAACWTTTTATAAGATTCAAGCATTATCTCTGTATGAATGAAATTGAGTCATTCAACAAACTATATGATAGCCTAAAATTACTATGGTAATCATCCTAAAAATATGACTTTCGAGACACTTTAATATTTAAACTTAAACCTTGTAAGACTTTAGTCACATTTTAAGAACTTTTGCAATAATTTTTGCAAAATTGTACTCCTTTTGTCCCAAAATGATCTTCTTGTTGGACAAAATGCTCAAGATTGAAGCTGAAAATAATGTTTCTGACATGTCTTGAACTGCAAGTAAAGTTTGGAGAACTTTTATCATTACAGAACATTGAGTTCTAGAACCCTTTTCAATGTCTGGTCTTAGAGTACTCGAAATTGGATTTTTGGACTATTTCTAAGGAGCACCACTGATCTGTTACAAGTAGTGGCTTACTCGAGTGACAATGTGTGCTCACTTACTTCCTCACCAAAAGAGAAGTGGCCATTGATGCATAGTATTGACCTACCTTTGTAATTCACTTCCTTCCATTGGAGCACTAAATCTGCTCAACCTACACCTAGGATTGTTCAATGGAAAATTGCAAATGAAAGAATCAATTAGCATGGAAATGGAAATGCAACTCTCTACTTTCATGGATTTAACCATTGTAGTTGCTACAATGGAGGAAAGCACCCACTAATTTCTTTCCTCCTACAAAAGTCTAATTTTAGAACAAAAAATTATAGCCAGTGAAAAGACCATTTGGAAAGAGGAGTAATAGTTAAGAGATTAGGATTATTAAATTTTATTGATGGAAAATTGGATAAATATTGTAAAAATTACAAATAGATGAAAACAAAGTTGATTGATAAAGTTTTCTTTACAAAAATAGAGGCGACCAACAACAATCTCTTTAATACTTTCAAGCTAAGCTAGTCATTTGAAGCAGTCAACAATTGTTTGTAATTGACTATTAGAGTATAGAAGTGGGCAGTGTAATCTATAATGACACTTTACCCAAAATATCCAACTACATAAGGTGTATATAAAAGGCCTTCATTGTCAAACAACTCAATCTTGCCATATAATTATTTTTTTCCATTAAATTGTAGTTTAGCAAATGCTAAAAATAGAACTTTTTTTTCTTATTCTTTTTTTCCCATATAAAAAATTTGTTTTTTAAGAAATAATTTCCCTACAGCATTAGTATCAATTTTAAGGGCTACTTTTTTTGACCTTGCCCTACAATTATGGCATTCATCCCAAAACATGCACTCAATCACAAAAGCAAGAGGATTTTGACCCTCAATATCTTGGACATCTCTTCATTGCCCAAAATGACGACCAAATTTACTGTATTGTTGCCCTTAAAACTACTAAACATTTTGGATACTCTGTTTGTTCATTTTTTATCCAAGTCCACATTAGGGGAGGATTGAAGGTGTGGTTACCTTAATTACGGTTTGAAGAGAAAGGAAGTTTCAACAATCTTAACCCTTGATCATCCAAGCAAACGTTTTGCATCCATTGGATGACAAAGAGAATCAATCTATGTAGGACAAAAGTGCAACTATTCATCCTCTAAATTTTGTGTGGAAAGGGGAGATCTTCTATAATACTTTGACTTCCAATGAGAACTTTCGGATTATTCTAAATTAGTGATTCCCACAGTATCAAAATAGACGATTTCCACGGTTACCAATCCGTCCTTTTAAGAGTTAAAGAGAAGTATCATTTCAGGAGGCTTTCAGATAGCCTAATGATCATTTCCAATCTGTCATAAGACAAAAAAGCGAGGCATATAGTCACAATGAATAAATGTGTTTTTTCCTTTCAACATTGCATCATGTCATTATGCTCACACCTATACCTATCATTCTATTTCAACGTCAATAATCTGTACATTAAAACCTTCTCAAAACGAATCCTTCATCATTTAGAAAAGCTAAAATCATTTATACCAAGCACGGATAGGGACGATACCCAGAAACCAACTTCAAATACTCCCCTCTGCAAACTTTACACCCATTCGTAAGTTTGGTGATTGCATCATATATGCAACCCAGGTGATGGGAGCGGAGCTCTCTTCAGAAGCACACGCCAGTCACAGATGCAAGGGCAGCCAGCAGTGGTGATGATTTAGTGACAGAACGCACGAGAGTTGAAAACTCGGAGTATAATTTATAAATCTTACAATGGGCAGTGCAGAAGGCTTCAGGAGTGTAACTAGATTATGCCGTCTGTTGCTTCGCCAAGAGATTGGCCTTCATTGGCTCTGCTCGTTGAAAACAAGCCTCCAGCCTTTTGTAAGCATCAGTTGCAGAAAATTGCTGACCCTGTTGTCCAACGACATGAGAGTGAAAAAGTGTGAAAAAGTGATAAAAGGCGTTTCAGGAAGCAACCCACCAGAAACAAATGGCGTTGTGTATAGTAAGGGGAAATACAATTTTCGTACATTTTCAAGAGGAAGRACAGGAGTCACTCATGAAGTGTGCAGAAACAAGACAAACAGCAAACAGCACTCTGAACCATGATAGTAAGAKTACGAGCACAATGTCACCTGTTTGAGGGTGTTGCGCAAGTGCATAATTGCAGCTGAAACCTCCTTCACACTACCACTCTTCTCAGAAGTTTCGATATATGCCTCACAAAGTTGAAGAGAAGCTGTGGCAAAGCTCTCGAATTTCTCCTGGTTTTGTTGCCAGCTAGTACTCTGCACAATAAAATGCATCACAGATCAYTATACGAATTCATSTCCTTAATATTRCRTTCATATGGAATGATATGAGCAAAAGATCACACGTACCGCAAAGCGACTCAATAAAAAATGAACATTCGGTATAGCAGCTGGAGCTTAGTAGTTTGCTTTGAAAATATATCTCCATTCACTCAATAGTCTTGCATTGCAAATGGGTCGATAATACTGACATTTGTGAGAAATTCAAAAGGATAAGATGATTAACACTTTCACGACAGAGAGGGCTGGTCACCTGAAAGGCTCTAACTTGCTTCAGAGCTGCTTCCGTGCACATCATTAGGTCTCCGTTGGCATGGTGCCACCTTGCTTTGAGACCCCAGACTTCACCTCCACTAACTTTAGATTGAACCACCTGAAGTTCAAGAATTGCATATTCAGTAAAGAAGCATAATGATATGTAAAGAGACCATTATAATGCACGTCAAGCCATATATTATCAAAACCTTGTGATTAAAAAAAACTTGCAACCTACTCACATACAAGAATAACTGTCCTTCAACATAAATCAATCGTCGTTCAAGATTCCCAAATACTCAAGTGAAAATACAGTTTAGAAACAGGTTCAGCTGGTTACCTGATTTAAAAGTTTGCCAGTCATTTCGAATAATGTAAGTGCCTCTCTAGTGGCCCTGATCTGTTCAGCTGTTTCATCAATTTTTTGTGGATGAGCCTCGTTCTGTCTTAGATCTAAACCTGCAATCTTAACTTGGTCTATTGTAGAAACACCATCATGCTCATGCGATTCCAAATCGGTAGAATCTGTTGGGGTTGCCGCGGTCTTCAATCTTTCTACTTCTTCTATTATTTTTGTGAGCGTAATTAAGTCCGTACGCTTCCCATCGGAAAGCTCCAGCACCTTACTTAGTGCCTGCACTGCCTGTGGACAAATAAGTATAGTCAATTACAGAAAGCTTTCGAATTAAAATAATCTTTGAACTACACAAAATTGAGCAGGAACCCCTTGCCGGCCGGGAAAAGTTGACAACCACTGAGAACGAGACTCTTCTGAGAAACAGATGAACAGATCAGGGCTCTCGCTGAATAGTATAGAACAAAAACAATTGATTCCAAATTTACAGTCCCAAAAGCTAATTGCGTAACCCAAAAGATGAGCACTTTAGTTACGATTATCACTTGAGGTTCCATTTACAAACACCAGAGCTCCGTAAATAGGACCAAACTTGGTGGATCCAAGTCCTTCCGAATATAAATTCACGAAATCTTTACCTGGCCAAAATTGTTAACATCTACCGAAACTTGGGCAAAATTCTCCCACATCTGCCAGCTGTTCCGTCTRTTTCAACCAACATCCCAGCATTCCATTAATGCCCAGCCAGTGGCAATCAAAATATTGTCTCAAACGAGATATATCACAACAAGCATATCGAAACGGGAAAGAAACAAATGATTTGGAGCTGAGAGAATACTACATACTTGTACTTCAGAGCCTCGCGAAAGGCAACAAATGCTTCTTTACTTCGTTTCCTGACCATATTCCTGCAMGGAATAAAAAGTAATTCTAAAGATTGAGCAACAATATATCCAGTAGGTTGGCAAAATCAAAGAAGCACAAAAACTACACATTTCATCTTTACAGGTACAATGAACAACCTGAACGAAAATATTTTATAAAGAGACAGAAAGAGAAAAGGAGAATCGTTATTACAAGGCAGCCAAATTGTTCCATGACTCTCCGTTGTCTGGRTCCAGCTGTACAGAACGGGTAAACGAATTGATTGCTGTATCCACGTCATGTGCCTGAAGTACATACCATACAATCACAGCATATCCGTGGTTAAAAACACCGGCAACCCAAAAATAGGACGGAAAGTGAACAGTTTTCAAACTTCGGAGAAGCAGGAACTGTTCATATTGGGTCAGAAATTGGTTGCTATGTCGAAGAATGGAATTTAGATTAGCATGTGTCGAATAATCATGTGGCAAGATAAATTTAGAGATAATGATGATTTCCATTGAGTTTTCGGTCTTACTTTTACAGCAGCAGACCCAAGAGCAAACCAACCATCTGGATGGAGAGGATTCAAATTCAGCGCTAATTTCCTGCAACAAAGGACAATAGTACTAAGAAAGCAATGTAACAATGCAACGCAAACTAAACATCAAAGAAGAAGGATGCAACAACATTTGAGAAGGTAGCCATCAAGTGATGTGCACAGTCCATGCACGACTGTTCATGAACTGAAAAAACCCTGCTGATGTCTCCCGGGCTTATAGAAATTGCCAGGTAGGTTCAAACGAGCAGGGTGAATGATAATGGTTTTTATGTACCAAAGTTGGTACACAACCTCAAATAAATGAATAATAGTACACCCAATCAATCGCTCAAGTATGTTGATGGCAGAGAAAACAAGAGATTACCAGTGTTCCATAGACTTAGCGTAATCTTTTCTAGAATAAGCTGTRCGTCCAAGCGAGCGCTGTTGATCAAAGAAAATGAAGGCAACACAATTCTCATCAATTCTCAGTTCCAAACCAAGATCTGTATGCTTAACAACATGTGTAGGCTCCTCTATCTTTCAATAGGAGACGAAGAGACAACCATCTAAAAGTTGTATCCTAATGTCCAACAAACATGGATAAAACAGCCGGCTTTAACAGGTTCGGTATCAGGTCCAAGATGACCAGAAATAAACAATTTCATCCTTCAACAACAAATAATAATAAGCCACCTCAAAGTGGGCAACTATCAAAGAGCATGATACCTGAGCTCGTGCGTAGTGCTGATTAGACACCGCCCAAGCTCTTCTGTAACATTCATCTGAGAGGGTTACATCTCCCAGCGAACACCTACAGTTCAACCAAAATGTAAGTGACTGTACGCATACAAAAATTATGTAGAGTCCAAACTGTTGATAGTCTTATCAAAACTCCGTTATCCTTCATTCTGGTASASCAGATGTACATATTATWTACTTGAGTTTGGTCACTATGCAAGGACATATTATTGGACTGCAAGTACACAAAWGATATGCCAYTTCTTTTGAGACAATTGTTTGCATTCTTCCATGACCAGAAAAGTGTCCACAAGCTTCCTTGGCTAAACARTGTAGGTCCTCACCAAAGGCGGGGGTCATTTGGATGCGATTTTAGACGCTGGTTTATTAAATCAGCAGCGGCTGCTTTCTTCCCCAAAAGGCTGCACAGTAAACAGGTCAACGATAAACGTCAATCCAGGTTATGCATAAAGAAACCAATCGAACAATCCGTAAATTTGATGATTCAGAAGCGAATTAATCGATATAACCATACGTGTAGCAGTCAATAAGGTTGTTCCAAAGCTCAAGCTCCTCGAACACTCGCATAGCTTCTCCTACGAGGCCAAAACTGACCATYAACTCCGCTTGCTCTCTGCCAGTTTCCACAAGCCATCAGGTTTCTTGAATTACCATTCAAAACAAAGAGCGATTGAAGTGTTTTTGAATACTACAATCCAGGTGAAGCCCGACCCACCAGAAACTGGGCTTCGCTATTCAGCCTAATCAAGACCGGCTACAACCTATCTCTAACACATTTATACTTCAAAAAAAGTAATTCATCTAAAACTCATCAAATCATGTAAAACAAAACAAAACCACATCAAAGTGGATAGAATGTAGTGGATTTGAGTAAGTACTTCAAAAAGGCTGGCATCATAGGGAAAGCGACAGAGAAAACATAGCACATTCTAAACGCTATTTTGGTGGTACCCCTTCTGAATTCCTCTGCCTGCACAACAATRAGGAACAGAGAAAATGATGAAGCCTAGTATGCAAGAAACCAGACGAAACCACAGAAGTAAAACTTGCACGAAACGATATACTAAAAAAGCAAGTTTTCATGCGTCGCCTCTGCGCGTTCCAATGACCCATGATTCTGTAAGAAGTCCTGGATAAACATACTACAAACTTGACCCTAAACTTCACGAGTCTGCGAAGAACGCATTAACAATAAATGTTCTTACAAAACACGGTGCTTCATTTATAATGACGATTTACCCAGCTAAGCAGAAGAATTAGGGAGGCAAGAACCAAATACCAGCTCTTCCATCATCACGTATGCACGCTCCTTCGTTCTTGAACGAAGACGTTCCCATCTAACTCGCAGCAACTCGCAGAAAGCTCTGACCTACAGAAATCCAACATGCCTAGGGACTTAAAATACCACTAATATTTAGATCCAAATATAATTGAAACGAATAGTAGGACAATATGAAAACCATGYCATGCCATGTTGCCTCGTAACTTCACAGGTCAGAAACAGTTCCGCACCATAGGGTCTGATTGTTGTTGAGCATGTACTGCCTCAATATACGGTGCCATCTGCCATGCTGGAACCACAAGGGTCAGTCACTTTGCAGAATAATAGTACACAGCGTTCATTCTTAAAAGGACAAACAAGTCTCCAGACACGTGATCGCTACGACTATACCAAATCTCAGAAAAAAATGATGCATCAAAAGTAGTATAACCAAGAACTAGTCACTTGTAGGGTGTCGATATCTTCGTGAAAGTCGGTAGACATAGAACAAAGTGGATGCGAGAATGCCATAGCCTATACGACGAATATTTACTGACCTATTAAGCTAGCCATTACCCTGATTTCTGATTAGATTATCAGTCAGAATCAGAATCAGAATCAGAATCAGAATCAGAATCAAACAGCATAGCACTGAAATTTAAATGGCCATAACTACTTCCAATTCAGTTCATGAAGAGCTGCAGAATAAGAAAGAGAGCATYTGACTCACTGCGAAGTTCGTCGTCTGGATTACTCCTTTGCACGTCAAGGCACTTGGCAAGAACAACGGCCTGTTCAATAGTGCTCAACACTTTCGATACTCCTCCAGTGGATTCTTCAGTCTTAAGGACAACTTCCCCCTCCCGCCCTTCTTCCACCAACTTTGGAGCTAACAGGATCTCACTGCCATTATTCTTTGAATKAGTATCTACACCAGATGTTTTTCTCCAGGCATCAAGTTCGGCTCCAGCTGTTGAGTTAGATGTTGCAAGCAAAACCATTTGCGCCTTCGCATCAGCCTGCATTACGTCAATCATGCTTTAGTAGTGCATAATAAAATGTGTGTTTGGAGTAAGGAGGGGGCGGGGTGGGGGGGTAGGGTACAAGCATTTTAATTGAGGTTCACAGTGGCATGCACAGTCAATAGCATTTTCTGAAAATCACCTAGATGCACACAAAAGTATGGAATGAATCTTCCAAGAACGCACTCAATGTTTCCATGTAGATACTCAATCTACCCTTTGAAGACAATTAAGCTACCTGATAAATGGTGCGAAAACCGAGAGCACCAGTGACAGAAAGCTCCAGACCACAAGTTTGCTCTGCACGCTCGAAACATACTCTGCAAAAAAGTGACAAGGGCTAAGTATAAGATACCCGCATACAAATTGCGGCACCAATAAGACCGAAACGCACAAACAAGTTCAGTGCCGCATCTCACTCTAAATTTCTACAAACGTCCACGCATTGAATTTGGAACTAAAAAGTGGCAACAGTGGCCAGTTCATGAGCAACAGGAAGTTCCTCGAAAACCACCRAGAGGTCAAGAAGATACGACATTCAAGCACATCAGTGAGTGGGAGGAGTCTACGCATACCGAGCTTTGTTGTCAYGACCAAAGGCATGCTCCACGAAACCAGCCTCGAGTTGAGCCGCTGCAGCAAGGACTCTAGCCTCTCCATAGAGCAAAATGTGACTCCACTCTTGAGCTTGCACAGCTTCAGGAGTTCCAAAACTRGACAAAACWGTRSTAGATAMAGCACGAAGAAGCGATTGCAATGAGGGTGACCGCTCCGCTAGACAACGCTGATGCGTTAATAATGTCCTCAAAGCCCACCAGGAACTGGTTTCAAGTCCATCAGGCTTTGTCTTCGAATCAACTAGTAAATATTTAGCCAAAATGAGATACTGCGAGAGAATACAACAAGGAAAACAAGGGTCAAATAATGGAAAATGACARGCTGAAATGCAATGGTGTCTCCAAAGTAGTTGCAATGTAAAGAAAAAATACCTCTGGAACGTGTAATTTCCCCAACAGGTCAGAACCATCTATCATAAGCTGCTGGCGGGCCCATTCATCAGCGTCTTCCTTCCCATCACCACTATTTGCTAGAATGACTGAACCTTCAACTTGAGGCCTGACAACGTATCAAAGCTATGTCAAAGAAGTGCCAGACTAAGTCATCGTCGGAAGGTAGGGACACCAAAAATTGAAGCGGACCCAAAGGAGGCACTTGATCTGATGTTCAGCTGCTAAACCCTAAACCCTAAACCCTTACCAATATGTCTCTATTGTCAAAAAAACACGATTTAAGAACATCGTCAATAAATCATTGAACTTTGCATAAACTTTGCAAACAGAATCCAATTAATTGAACTTTGCGTAGGAATCCTCTTTCAATTGCCAAGGAGACCGTGTAAAATTTCACCAGTGCAAGACAGAAAAACTATGCTCAACAGCCAAAGGGGCGATTTCGGGTGTCCCTACAGAACATTGTAAGAACAGAAGCCGACAATCAGAAAACAACAGACGCAGCTAACAAGTTGCAAGAGAGTTTACCCCGTCAAATTTGCTTGCAAGAAAGCCAAGAGCGAGGCAACACCAGCACCTAACAAAATCAAATTCTGCGTTTCCTTATCCTCTTCCGCCACTTCGACTAACTCAACCTGCAACATCCAGACAAAATATCAATCAATCAAACTCTAAACCCTAGACCTAAAAAACTCTTCCAAATCCTCAAATCACTACCAAAAGCCAAGGGAGAAATCCCAGACCTGATTGCTGACAAGTGCTCTGATCCAAACTTTCTGTGCACTAAACCACTCCTTGTTCGCAGATTCGACACCACCAGGCGTAAACGAGTAGCCCGAAGAGCCAAGTCCAAGCAACTTTGCTACGCCCTGGGATGCCAAGGCTTGAAAATACTCGCCGGCTTCAATCAAATTGACTAAAGTTTGCAAACAAGCGTCCCACTGGAACTCATCACCCTGATTTTTCTCGTCACGTTGTGCGAACGGTACGTGAGAAGCAAGGAACGTGGAACGCAGTAAGCGCAACTCGTTGGCGACGTGAAGAATCCCCATGGCAGCAACAGCTGGTGTTATCAAACCTTGCAACGCCCTCTGTATCAGTTGTGTTAGAGTTGCAATTCCGAATCCAGAGTTCAAATTCGCATGAAAGTGATAAAGCTCAACGATGAAATTCGTGGAAAGAGTGCTAGTGCGGAGAAGAGGAAGATTCACCTTTGATATAGTAGAAGGCGATCGCAGGAACACGCCCGCTCTCGCCCAAAACCCTAAACGTGGTTCAATGTCGCTCCCATTCTCGTCCCGCAGTTGAGCAACGCAATTCGCACTATGCTCACTCACGGAAACCTTAAACCCTAAACCCTGAAAAACCCTAAAACCCTGGATTTGGTTTCTCGAACAATTGAGTGAGTTTTGATTCCATCCTCTGCACTTGGCACAGTACTAATGACATTTAGTGTTTGCAGCACTAAGAGCATCCCCATGGCAACTCTAAATATGATGCAAACTAGGTGAGTAGCCGGGCCCAACCATTTTAATTGCCCCATGACACGCAAAGCCAAGCAAAAAAAGGGGCGTGGCCCAACCAAATTTGATGGAAGACCGGACCAAATGGAGAGTCTTCACAATGACTCCGTAAGATTTCTTTTTGTTTTTTATTACAAATTTTGAGGCACTTTTGAATGGTAAAATCTTTTGCCTTGTTAGCACTTATGAGTTGACACCTTGGAAACCAAAGAAATTTGGTTCCCTGTGTTTGTACCTGGTGTTGGGGTGGGGCACAATGATGAAATTGAGCCCAGACTCATTTAATCACTTGGCAAGTGGGCATGATTTAATCACTACCAAATGCCAACAACACCAAATGTCAACTAAACTTTCACCAAAAAAATAAATTGAGTATTGAAATAGTTCAACTTGCACTAGAAAAGAAAGGTTAACTCCATTCTAAATGACCAAACAATTGAATGAAGTGTTTGCTGGGAATGGCTCAACTATTTAAGCCTAATGGGATTTATATGAAATGAAATTTATAAACATCATGGAATTTATACCATCGTTCGTGACTTTGGTAGGAGGTGGACCTTGTAAAAATCCAATGTATACCTTTCTCCAATAACTTCTTAGGTCCTATATGTTGACAAGATCATTTGATCCTCCCACCATTGCCAAATTTTGAATTCATGCCCACCTCTATGGAATACCAAGGCCACAAGTGCCTTTTAACTTGCACTAAATCATTCTTCATTGACATCAACACTAATTGTCGACTAAAATGAAAATTAGAGGGAGTTGGATGATGGGCTAAGTAACATAACATTATATTTTATTATTAATGTATTGATTGTATTAAATTAAGCTTTGGTAGTTTTTATTGCAGTTGTGACCTCCTCACTAATAAAAATTTTCACAATCTTAAAAAACATTTTTGCATTACGATTACAAACATATAAGGCATTATTAACCTACAAAAAAAACAATGCCCATTGCTTATAGGGTGATTGCAAGAAATGGTGGTACTATTTAATGATGCAATGGTCTAAAAGTGTCAGAGGATGACAAAAAATCCTTCTATGTAAGACAAAAGTGCATATGTTCATTTTTAGAATTTTGAATGGAAAAAAGAGGTTTTATGCATAGTAATTTGACCTCCAATGACTTGCTCTTGGGCATTTTAAGCAAATAATCACACAATAAGGAAAATGATGATTTCCATAGTGACCAACCTAACATTCCAATGGAAATCATCTTTTGGTTAATTGATACTATGTGAATCATTGGCTCAAAAAATTGCAAAAGCACTCATTGGAAGTCATTGGAAGCTCTACTTGTCCAAGTGATTACATGAAAGACTAGTACTATTTTGCATCACACTTGGAATGACGGAGTTGTCATTCACTATACCTTTTGAGGTATGAACCCAACTAAGTTGAAAATTTTATTGGAGATGTCTAACTTGATAGCAATCAGATTCCTTATTTTTCACAAATTTTAAAAAATATTTTTATATTGAAATTGAAATTTAGCTCATTTGTCACACTTTATAGTACTGGGGAGTACCCAAAATTAATGATTTAGAGCTGAAACTTTTGTGGTCTATTTCCACACTAGGCATGCATGCATCCATCATAGGGAATTTTTTTTAAAATTATTTATTTCCTCTACATGCGTGCTAACAAGGTTCCTTTGCGCGTGCACTTCTGAACATTCAAGACTGGTTTTAAGATCATTCTTTGGGTGAAATCTCTTTATCATCAAGTTCTCCAAAATCGCCAATTTTTAGTTTATTTGAAAACTCTTTCCCTATTTATTACAAATTAAAATGTCAAAGTATCTATTTTCATGAAATTTTGCACTTTTCTATTTCTCCTACTTAGAGAATTTTTCTACACTTTTACTTCATAGGATACCTTCTTCTTAAAGGTTTATACATTAAATATATTTTTCAGATTTTCTTAAAATTGTTTTTTCTAATTGTACAATACTGTCAAAAAAATCATGAGTATTTTGCAATACACTACAAAAACCGCACGATGTTTTTTGTAATTACCCTAGAACTATTGGAAAAGACTTCCTAGGCTTTTCACAATAAAATTCCAAAGATCAATAGTGGCACTTCCATCTTACTCGAAAGATTCTCTCTTATCCTTTGGACAAAAATGTCCTTGTCTTTGGTGTTTAACCCTTACAAGACGACAGAGACGTTTTGAAACATTTGGATGATAGGAATCATCTACAATGGATGCAAAAAAACTATTTTTTATCCGTTTTGGGGTTAAACGCGAAAGTAGAGATGTGCTTGGACATGGAAAGCAAGATATAGGGTCATTGAATGTATTTTCATTTTTAGGTGTTGTAAACTGTAATACAAAGCCACGGAAATTCATGCCCATGTGGATAGGTCCGCTTATGCCTATCATCAAGTTTCTATCTTTTGTAGCAAATTTTTAGATGTTGTTGTCATTTTTAGGTGCTACACGGTTTAACTTCCCACCATCCAACAGTCGGTGGTCCACAATCCACAGCCTACCTTTTCCCCACAGTAATAGGTTCGTCCTTTAAGGATTAAGAGTTAACCCTTAAAAGACAGACCTCTTACCGCGGAGAAAAGGCAAAGTGTGGACTGTGGACCGTCAAGTGTTAGACGGTGGGAAGTTAAACTGTGAAGCACATAAAAATGACAGCGACATCAAAAAATTTACTACATCAAATAAAAATTTGACAATAGGCATACAGGGACTTATTAGTCTGGGCATGAATTTCCGTGGTTTTGTGTTACAATTGGGAGCAGCTAAAAATGACAATACATTCAATGACCCTATTTCTTGCTTTCCATGTCAAAGCACATCTCTACCATTCAATGCAAAAAATTAGCCAATTAAGTACTAAGGTAGGCACCCCCCAAAAGCCACAAATTGGTATTGTGCCTAGTTACTATTATTAGGCTGGTCAAATTTTCATATTGTCTTGTTGGCAAGTGAAAGTTAGTTCCAATGCACCAAAGAATGGAACATTTGGATATAGGATGCATAAGTTATGAAGGGTCAAAATTTGATTCCAAAAGTGATTCTTCCAGAGGTACATAATTGAATTTGGAGATGTACATAGTGTGAAGATGGCGCTTTTAGTTTAGTGGCGCTTTTGGATTACCTACCTTCCATGCAACAAAAAATCCAGATGAAATATAGGATGAACAGAAACAATGGGTATGCAAAATGCTTACTACCCTCACTCATAAGTGGTCAGCACATGTGGCTTCGGGCGGGGAACCGGCTCCTGAGGATGAAATACTTCTTCAGTGAAGTCCCAACAAGGTGGCAAGTAGGTATTGAAGATGAAATTTGAGCATGAACAATTCCGTGAACAATGACGGCTCCCGCGGTGCGGCAGAGAGCGGCTCTGATTTTTGAGGAGGCTTGCTAGAAGCCGCCCGGAGCGGCTGCTATGGACGAGTTTCATCCTTGGAAGCGGCACCCGACCGCTCCGAAGCTGCATGTGCGAGAGACTGATTGCGCACAGCATAAAACCTGTCCTACAAATGAACAAGACATTTTCTTCCCGTGGTTTACATTGGTAGATATAAAACACAAGTTTTCTCTCACCTTGGGGAGACCCAACTAGAGCGGATCAACTTGCATTACCTGTAAGTTAGATAATTTGGCTGGCAACCTTTTTCTAGAATCACTTTGCTCGCTCTGATGTACATAAGAGTAAAGCTTATCTTCCTAAAAGCTTGAACTTGAAAACACTCTAATAATTATACAAGTTCAGCTCTAAGTTTATAATTAAGAGAAAAACAAAAAGGCTTCTTAACTGAACTCTCCTCTCAAGTATTAAAATCCTCAGTCTGCTGCCAAACTCTTCTGCTACAAAACTCGGATGACATTCCTGCCGCTTTGTCCTGCTAGTTGAGAGACTTGTAAGGTCCCGACTCCTCCTCTTCCGATGACGACGACTCCGCATCCCGATCCTCGGCCTTCACGTAATAATACACAAATTGGCACAGGATCTAATTCAGTCTAGTCAAAGAAAAAAAATCAGGAGAAGGAACAAATTGATCAAGGAGTTATAGTTCAATGAATGAAACTGCGAGAGATGATCTGTAATTTCTGTGTGCGCGTAGGTCAGCCAAATCTGAAATTGAGATTTGAGAGGAAGGAGGAACTTCACACACACAAGTACGAATTCATTTCAGGTTCAAATTTCTACGCTCGGTGGACCTGATCAATGCGCACTTGGAATGTACAAGATGAGATTGATCACCAAAGTTCAACAATGTTAACATTCGATCAGAACAACAGTTATCAGTCCGTTTCGGAAAGGATACAAAAATGTCGAGGACGACGCACACTCCTGCGTCCACCAGCCACGCGAGATTGGGCTTCAGCTGCATCCATTCCATATCACGAATCCACAATTCATGAATCCCAAAATGAATCCGAGATGAAACCCAAAATCTATTTGAATGTCTGAAGATCGATGTGCCTTTCAAGAATTTTGTCAACATTCAAGTAGAAGAATGGCGGCGTAAACTACAGGATTGAATTTGGGTTTCCGGAAGAGGATCTGGCCACATACCTTCCCACGTACGTGACGTTGCCCAAGAGAGCGAACACAAACATCAATGGGTTGAGACCTTCCACTGTGCCTCTCTTAATCTGCCGAAACCCAGCCAACATCGGCAATCAATCAGCTGAACTTGGTTAAAAAAAAAATTCTCCATACTTAAAAGTTAACTACAAAGATGGAGAAATTTGTTAAATTGGCGGTATTAATGCACCAAAAGTGGTGGTATTATGTGCCATTTTAATGAAATTTTGTGCCATTTCAATGAAATTTTGTGCCATTTTATTGTAATACCACCATTTTAACAAAATTCACCATAAAGCAAATCAATGGCAAATAACGTTTATAGTGTTGTTTGGCCGTGTTGATGTGGGGTTACTCTTAGTAAAGGAACACAACTAACCAACAAGGTCATTGACTGAGGTTCCACTGCAGGTAGAACCTTTCTTAGTGCTTGGTGCCGCGACTTTGCACTAAGGGAGGTTTTTGCATGTGAGAGAGGTGCAATGAATGGCCATTTATAGATGTCAACTTCCAACACAATTTTTCAAAGCATGTTCTACAGATTGGTCTCACCTACAAACTCCATTACTGCAAGTTTTGCACAAAGAGAGGTTGCAGGAAGAGAGATTCTACCTATAAATCAAACCATGTTATTAAATCCATGAAACACTTGACGAAAATGTTTAAGGAAATCGTGAGGATGAGGTCTGACAACCTTGGCTAGTTGTTTTTGTAGTTTGGGATTTGCACTGAGGGAGAACGCAAGACCTATTTTAGTCACCCCATTCTATAAATTTTCACCACCCTTGTTTCAGTGGTGTGCATTTCAATCCAAAAATGTGCACCTCCAAAAACACAAGTGAGTGACTGGAATTAATAAAAAAATTTAATTATTTTTTCTTAGCAATGAAGTAGAAAAATGGTAATTTGTGAGTAGGGGATTAGTGTTAACTTACATTGAGGTAGATTTGTGGAAGCCGTCCGCCCATATAAATACATGCCATGATCCATCCAAACACTTCACCTAAAGGAGAAGCCTCTTCACCTAGAAACGGATCACCCAAGCCTTCATAAAAGCGACCAACATGAGTAGTACCCACATTGGTGCCATTTGTCCCACGTGGGCTTGTGATTAAGCTCAAGCCTAAGGATCCAATTATCAACACACTSGATGCCATCTGCATTGATCATAAGCATCGTGACAAACCAAAATATAAAAACATTCAAAAATAAATAAAATAAAATAAAAGAATCCAATCCCTCATTACAATTGGTCCAACTATAGAAGGTGACTATATTGATTAGCTAAAATAAGAGCACCCAATGGAGTCAGTATTAGTGTACCTAATGATGTCAGTTTCTACAAATAGTAGTCATTTTAGGAATTAAATGTAAATTGACCATAGATAGCTTATTTTATTTGACCTACATGATGAGCTATCTATAATCTTCCTACATTTATGTTCTAATATCAATGCCTTACATGGAATCTGACGCCATAAGGTCCACTAACGCCATTGGTTGCTCCTACCTTAGTGTGATTTGGGCTGGTGGGGGAATTCTTGAGGCAAAGTAAGTTAAGAATCAATTGAAAGAGTCTGCTTCACTTACTCCTCGTAATGCTGAAGAAGAGAGCGACGAAGAGGAAGGTCGACGAGGACGAGATTCAATGACAACTGGTTGCTCACTGTCTTCCCGGGTGAGCAAGTAGCTATGGTGGCCGTGACCTCCAGTGGAGCCTCTGGAGCCAGAGACACTGTACGAGCCTATTGGTTGGGCGTAGCTGCTGGCAAGAGACCTCGCAGATCTACAACCACATCACAAAAAAAATCAATCAATATGTCAAGCAAATATATTTTTAAATAAGTGAAAATTTTCTTTAATAAATTAACTAATTTGGAGAGGGTAAACTTCTTGGACTTTATTTTATTCAGTGAATTTTCCCGGAAAGAAAAAAATGAAAATGGCATCTAACCCCGAGTCGTTTCATACTTTTTGGAGCTTCATGGAATTAGTTATGAATTATTGAAGTTGAAACACAAACTAAAAGTGTCCACCTCCCCCTGCAATGTCCACTACTTGTACATTGCTAGGGCAATGAGAAAAGAGAAATGCACAAATAGTGTACATTTGAGGAGATGAACGCTTTCAGAACCCAAGTCAGCTTTATGAACCTAGTAAACCTTGTACCTCAAATTTAGAACGAGATTGTAAAGACTAGTAGCCCAAGATGTATTTTCTTCACAACCATGCTTCACATTTGATTTCAATTTAGCATATTAATCTCAGAGAGGCTCACTACTACCAAATCTCGCGGAAAATTCAATGGCACAGAAACCGCCACTGTTAGAAAATTGGGAGTCCGAAATCGGAAACAGAAAGGAGGACATGGTTTAATAGTTTATAATCCAACGCTTCAATCTTCTTGATGGCTGTAATCTTTTGTCATTTTATCACCAAATTTCCATCTATTCCACTACGTTTCATTTGTAAGAGCGCTGTTACTCCATCCTCTTAAGTAACCACTTTTCATATACGTAAACCACTCCCAAGAAATCACCTGTTCATTTCCTGGGAGGATTTTGCTGCGTAATGCCCGATTGCACAGGCAAACCTGCGTAATCGAGCATTACAGATTCTTCATCCTATTTTCATCTTTCATCCTGTGTGTTTCATCCAACTTTGATTTTCCTGCTCGTGATTTACGTCGGGCAATGTCCCTTGTCGTCGGGCATTTCGCAATATAAAGCGCCTCCTCGTCGGGCTTCACCCTCCTCGTTGGCCCTTTATATCGCAAAATCAACCCTCTTCCTTGGGCATTGCCCTAAGGTGGGTACACCCAAAAGTGCAATTGACCTTAAAGCGCCATCTACAGTCCGTGTACATTTCCAAAATCAGTCATGTACACCGATTGTAGTTGGCACTTTCACAAACAAACTTTGACCCTTAATAACTTTTGCATATTGTATCCAAATGCTGCGTTTTTTGATGCATTGGACTGTGCTTTCATTTGCCAACAGGACAATATAAAATTCTGGTCAGCCTAATAATAGTAACTAGACACAATTATACCAATTTGTGGCGCTTTTGGGTGTACCCACCTTATACCAAAGAGCACCATTGTTTTAGTTTAAAGTTTGTAGAATTTAATGGCTGTCAGTGCCCAAGAGGACTCACTGGTAGAATAATTGGTCTCTGCTTCCAGGTGAGCTCCCATGGTGCGGATGGTGTGGCACTCGGATGGATGTGGGCTGGCTGGCTGGATGACTGGCACTCTCGGACCCTTCTTCTCGGACACTTTTGGGAATGGGGATTTGCTTCTGTGCCTCCATGTCTGTTTTCTGAATCTGGACAAAACCCAAAAGAGCGTCAATTTCATTCAAATTTGCACGGTTCTAGCAAACAGTGATATTCATTTGCACAAAGCTCGAAAAATTAAACTAGGATTGGTGTAGATTTATGCTTTGAAGTTGCCTGCCCTCAGCAAAAAGTACCCAAAAGATGTGAAATTCTAGGTACCAATGTAAGGAAATGGGCAAGTTTGTTAAGCATGGCAGTTTTTTTCCGCAAATTTGGCACTTTTTTCAGTTTAGCCCGAGCAGATCTACACCTGTCCTACATGGTATAATAGACTGCATGAACTGGAAATAACATCCGTGATATCAACATTTTAATGGAATTTGCCATGAAAGTGCTGTTGATTTTCTTGCACCCAAAAGAAACTAAATCTTTTTTTTGCAATCCTTCTGTTGAAAGTTGAAATTATATTATTGCATGAATCTACACTGGGTTAAGASAGTACTAGTGTCACACTAATTTGTAAGGTGTTTACATATGTGCAGGTTGAAGTATTTTGTGTAGTCTAACTAATTTTCACAAGAATAAAATGAATCATAAATATACAGGTGACATAAATAATTTGGCGCCCTCAAAAATAGGATAATGAAGTGAAGCTGACCTCAGGGAAGAGGTCCACAACGTCAGCCTCCTCGTCTGCCCACCATCTCACCACATGATCATAGTAGATGGTTTGAAAGACCAGCACAATTGTTGTTATGGTGTACAGCTGATTCAAACCCACATCAATTATTACTCTGGCGTTAGCAATCAAAATATTCTCACTTGTCAATTGTGAAAAAAAAACTGACTAGATTCATAATACACTGATTTGTCCTAATCAAAGTTACACTAGTTTGAATTAGTGCAAGTTGAAATATTCTTGTATTGCACCAATTTTCGTTACATCAATTGTGACACATTTTCACAAAGATCTAATTTCATGCCACAAACAAGGACATCAGATATATAGATTTTGGTATTAGGCCGGGCAGTCAAAGTCAAACCATAGACATGGAGTATCACCAATTTAACAAAATTGATGTAACATTTGGGAAACCAAAGATGAAGATATGTAAAAGAGGGAAAATAATGGTTCAACAACTCACAAGTGCCATGTAGAACTGAGTTGGCAGCTGAAAAGACCAAAGATAATTGGATGTCCACCCCACCCCACACGAGCCACTTCAACCTGTTAGAATTGATGAAATAACTGAAAAAAAAAAAAAAAAAAAAAATCTCACTAGCCAATGAAAACATGGTCTCTATAGACTAGAGAAATGATTCACGAGGTGACCCACATGATTGAGAGTTAAACCAATTGTGGTTCTTCTCATGCTCATTTCCATAGTTTGCATAGATCATTTAATTCTACGGGTGTCACATTTCAAAGTCTCAATGGTTCCCATTGATTGAAACTTTTGAATACTAATCTCGTTAGGCCTACATGAATTATAAAAACTTATGTGGGTGATTTGAAGCTACAATAGAACCTCTCTAAGTCACTCCTCTATAAGCCAATAAACCTCTATAAACCAATGTTGTTAGACGAGTCCCGGACTAGGCTACATTACAAAAGTTGTGACTAAATTTGACCCTCCCTTAGCCAATAAACCTTTGTAAACCAATATGTCATTACGGTCCAGAACCTATTGAGTAAGGGAGGTTCTACTTTAGTACCAATAAGTAACAACCTGAACATGGAGTAACTGTGCAACCAAGCAAACATAAAAGAGTAAGTGAATGCAATGGTTGGATGAATGAATGCATTCATCAGCATACCGTGGCAGGCTCCAAGTAGCATCCCAATAGGTTGAACCCATCCCTGCACATTCACCAATGACGAAAACATCAATTCAAGGCTCACTAGATTTGGTGCCCTACCACTAACTTAAGCTTATCCCTGTGCAATTAAAAGTCTCTTCCTTTATCAAAAAATTCAGACAGTTCCCCACCAGTTGATAAGTGATAAGCTTAACCCTTTCATGAGTCAAAAAGTCACAGTTATCCAGATATCCTACATGCCACCAAATTAAAGTACTGGTACCTGCATTATTTTTTTCATGCATACTGTACTACATCACTGCCAGAGCTAGTACTACTTGGGCGGAGCCAAGTGTCAAAACATGATACACTAATTATCATAATTCTGTCCCAACAAGACATGTTGAGTAGCATAGTACACCCACTAGCTAGTGGAAACATGGATACGTATGTCAAGAAAACAATGCACGGGAAGATCCAAATGATTGATTACAATAGTGGTGGATCTTCTCTCCTAACATAAATTTTTCTCATCTACGGACATAGACCATCCGAGCAATATTGCATCACCATTTAACTCGAATGTTGACTAATAGCAAAGACACAATAAGACCCACATTACCAATCACTCTAGTGGTAGATCTTCTCTTGGACATTCTTGTCATCTGGACACAGACCACCAAGTACATTCACCCTACCGATCTATCATCATTCGAAAACCAAAGTTGTCCAATTGAGAAGACAAAACATTCACTCACAATCTAAGGAGCGTCTTTGACCCCCACTAGCTAGAAGACCTATAATTATATGACCTATACGGTTAATAGTATTAGATCTTCCGTAAGACATTGCACAGCTTTTCTAAGCTAAGCTTAGTACACAAACCATTAGTTTTCAATTTGCGATTTTTTCTCGCTACAAAACCAAAGAAACAAGCCAAAGACACTTTGCTTGTTAATTGTAGCTAGCTAGGGACTATTTAATATAATTAAGCTATGAGGCTTCTTCAATTCCCATGTCCTTTTCTTAGACAGTTTTCTATTCTTATGAAAGTCATGTACCCATGTTGGTCAAAATTAATTGCTATTGGAAAAAAAAGAAAGTGATCAAGAGTGCATGGGGCTTTTCGTACCCGACGACCCAGGTGCTGAGGAACACCAGAGAGATGCCTTCGGTGGACTTCTCCCGGAAGTTGGTGAGGATCTGCGGGACTTCGGCCACGCCCCAGCTGACGACGCTCATGAGTATGATTTTCACGGCCACTGGTCCGTCCTTCAAGGGTTAACTCGTAGGACGTTAAATCCTCCATTCGAAGTGGGCCCAGAAGCATTCACTGGAGGTAAAAAAGAAAAAAAGCCCCCTATTTTGAGCCGTGTCTAAGGTATAGACTAGACCTCACCTAGCTAATTTGGGGTCTCTGATTGCAAATATGAATTCAAAATTTGCTAAAAATAAAATTTGTGAAAAATAAAAAATTCCAACGTTTTTACCCAGGGTAATTCCAGCCTGCTGGGCCCACTTCGAATGGAGGATTTAACGTCCTGCGGTTAACTCCACCACGGCACAGAGTTCGGAGTTGTGACTGATGAGGGTGAGCTTTGGAAGGAGCGAAGGAATCTTGGGTCCCCCACTTCGGGGGAGACCTGGTCGCTGAAATTCTTAACACACACCGGCAGCGCTTTTAGCATCGATCATTGGGTTGTAAACTCTCTTTCTTTTGAGTGAGCCCATATGCAATATAATAACTGTAAAAATAAAAAATAAAATTTAAAGGATAGGCACTATGGGAGGCTCTCTCTCCTGTCGAACTACAATGAGAGGAAGAAAAAGGACAAAGTTAGGTTAGGTGAAGTTGGCTTTCATTTCATTAAAAAAAAAATTGGTTGATGGATTGGCTCAGTTTTTTAGGAAGGTACTACACAAGCATTCGTAGAGTAGCTTGTTGTCGATCCATTTGGAATCTCTTTCCTTCAATCCAAAGCCAATAAAGTGGATATAGTTTGTACGATGATCCTATCTTGTCCACAACAATTGTAGTGGAGATGACTATGTTGTTCACTCATGGGTTTGGCGAACGCACTATACCTTATGAAGTTTTATTTGTCATTTGGGTGTTTGGAACAGGTCTACTACATGCTTAACCATCTCATCTTGTCTTTTAGAGTTTAGACCACATGTGGTTTTGTTTAATGATTCTTAGTGAGTATGAAATATACTTTGGGTGATTGCATGAAAGACTAGTACTATTTTACATCACACTTGGATTGACGGAGTTGTTATCCACTATAACTTTTGAAGTATGAATCCAATTGACTTAAAAAATTTATTGGAGATGTCTATCTTGGTAGTAATTAGATTCCTTATTTTTCAAAAAAATTCAAAATCATTTTATATTTAAATTTAAATTTATCTAATTTGTCACACTTTGCAGTTTAGGGTTTTTTTACCGTTTTAGTATTGGGGAGTACCAAAAATTAATGTTCTAGATCTGAAATTTCTATGGTCTATTCCCACACTATGCATGCATACATCTATTAGAGGGAATTTAAAAAAACATTATTTTATATCCTCTACATGCATGCGAAAAGGGCTCCCTTGCGTGCGCACTTGTGAACATTCAAGATGGTTTTAAGATCATTATTTTGGTGAAATCTCTTTATCATATAGTTCTCCCAAATCCCCAATTTTTAGTTTCTTCAAAAATTCTTTACCCTATTTATTACAAATTAAAACATGAAAACACCTATTTTCATGAAATTTGAACTTTTCTAGTTCTTCTACTTAGAGAATTTTCCTACGCTTTTCCTTATAGGGTACCTTTTTTCTAAAGGTGTATACATTAAATATATTTTTCACGTTTTTTTTTCAATTTTTCTTTTAATTTTACAGTACTGTTGAAAAAAACACAAGTACAATGCCAAACGCTGCAAAAAAACGCACGATGTTTCATGCAATTATTCCTTTGAAGGAGAGGATTGTATACAAGAAAAAAAAAATTAAAAATGAATTGCATCTAGTATAATTGATGGACTTTTACTATCCACGACACTTTTGTGGAATGGGAGCCCTTGTAGTTTATTGATAGTTCAACAATTGCACCAATCCTCAAATAGGTTTATCCTTCATGCCGTCTTCAAAATCTAAATGGTCAACCTTCACCTTGTTATTTAGTTGCCTTAACTCATGGGGTTTTGTGAAGTGTTTTTATGGTAACCAAGTTCTTCTTCTTTGTCTAATTATATATAAAACAACAATAAACAATATATTGCTAGGAAGTATATTCGATACATGTCCTTTTTAAATTGATTTGGACAATAACATGGAATTAGACACTAACTATGTTATTTAATGTACAAATGGTTTATTGCAAGAAAGGGTGTGCAAAAAGTGTAGCCTTTTCCATTGTACTCATTTTTGTGTAAAAAAAGGTACCCAATAAGGAAGAGCATAGAAAATTTCTTTAAGTAGGAGAACTAGAAAAGAGCAAAATCTCATGAAACTAAATCTCATGAAGCAAATATAGTTTTTTGGACGGGTAATAAAAATGGATTTAAATACCTCCAAATACACACACTATTTGTGCATGAAATGTGACAACTCAAAATGAAAACTAAATTGATATAGAAATGAGATGTAGGGTAGGGTAAGTGAGGATAATAATAAGTTAACTCTGTTTTCATCACTGACTCACTTCTCATGATTATTTTTGAAATTTTTTTTTTTTTTAAACATCAAAGTTGGGTCCACCAAGATCCTTCCCCAAATATATGAGTAGAGTAAGGGGGTCAGTGGTATCCTGTAGAGAGAAGAATAATTGAATTATTATAATATTGTTCCGTATTTGAACTTTTTGTCGAGTGGTCGCTGGGATGCAGCAACCCGGGCAAGGCTGAGGAGGGATAGATCCCTTCCCTTCCAATTGGCAGCAGCCAGCAATTCGGTACAGTTCATTTACTTATAAAAATCACTTCCTTCTTATTCCATTCTTCTGGTAAAAAGCATCTTTAGGAGAAAAAAGACAAGGTGGAAATTTGCTTTTCTTTGTGCTCCCCAATATGTTTTTTGTTTTTGTTTTTATCATTTTGGAGAAGTAGCCAACTATTTCTTCAATACTCAAGTGATACTTGGGGTGATATAATTACCTCCATATGGATGTCCTCACTTCTTTCGTCCAAGGTGAATTGACCCCTCGCTCAACCATTTAGTAAAACCCTGAATTTTTTTGTTTTCCACGCATGATAGAATTTGCAAGTTCTGAATTCATATTTGCAATTAGAGGCCCCAAAGTAGTGAAGAGGGTTGGTGAAGGTAAATTAATTGGGTCCAAGATAGTTTTTTATTTATTTTACCAACACCCTTGGAATTACTTGGAGTGGTAGAGCGAGGGGGACAGTCCACGACCAAGGTGAACTAACCCCCTCATTGCCCCCTTTTTTTGCCCCCTAAGAAAACACTTGATGTATGATAAAATTTGCAAATTTTGAATTCATATTTGCAATCAGAGTCCCCAAATTAGCTTGGGGAGGTGAAGAAATACAAAATTGACGAGGCACAAAATAGGGGACAATTTTTATATTTACCTTCTGACAAGGGCAGTGAGGGGGTCAGTTCACCCTGGTCACCAATCCACCCTGTCCCATCTTTCTTGCATCCAAGGATGGTGATCTGATCATATGGAATCAACAAGGACACCTAACTCAATGGTTGGAAGCTCCCTTCCTGGATAAAACTATTTGCATATTTTGAATTTATATTTGCAATTTCAGGCCCCAAATTAGCTAAGGGAGGTGAAGAAATACAAAATTGTCACGACACAAAAAAGGGGCAATTTTTACATTTATTTCATAGATGTAGGGACATTTAACCCCATAGCGCTACAACGTCCATTTTCTGGATGATGAAAGTTCTTCTAACTTGTGAATATCATATATCAAGTTGTTGTTCTATCTAAGGGTTGGATTCGGTGTTACTAGAATACATATTTTTCTAAAATTATTTTTTAAAAGTAATATTTTTCTAAAGTATGTCAAATGCTTGACTGAGCAAAAATTTCATTGACTTTAGTTCAAAATTGGATTTAAGCCAAAATGAGGTCATAGATTTTAAGGACACGAGAGTTTCAAAAAATCACCATGTCAAGATAACATCATTTCAAAATTCATTCCAACAAACTCTACTTCAAAAATAGTAATATTTTGCATGTTATTGAATTTTTGTAGGAATTTTGAAATTTTCCTTTCAAAATTTATAAAAAAATATATTGGTGATAGTATTGGTCGGAATCTAACCCTATGGATGGAATCTACAACTCTTAGCCTACAACTTTTATTTGTATATCAATTCCAAAATATGCTTCCAAATAGCACTTTATAATGTTTTTTCTCAAATCGGCAATTTCGGAGATGAAAGTCATCTCCAAATCGTCAATGTTTTTTCCAACAATGCTTGGATGAAAGTCATCCTAATTTGTGGAGATACTTTATAAAGTTGTTGTCCTCTCTAATGGTTGAATTTGGTGATATTAGAGTACATATTTTTCTAAAATACAAATGTGGAACTATGTGAAGTTGAATAAACTAGAATTGCATTAACTTTAGTTTAAAACTAGATTTGCAAAAACAAGGTTCAAGATCTAATGAACACAATTTTTTTTTAAATCACCGTATCAAGAGAACCTCATTTCAAATCCATTCAAATAAAGTTTACTCAAAAAATGACAATCTTTTGCTTGTAACTAAATTTGGAAGGAATTTTGAAATTCCCATTTGAAAATTTATGATAGAATATTTGTGATAGCATTGGTGAATCTAACCATACAAATGGAATCTAAAATTCTAACTCTACAACATTTTTTTTGTATATTATGAATTCCAAAATATTCTTTTAATTAATATTCTATGATGATTTTTTCCAAATCGTCAATTCTAGATAAGACTCTAGACGTTTAGGATCAAGGATCAACTAGTACAAATTCCTTCAATTTTTGTATTTGTATAAAAATTTGATATAGTCTTTAATTATTTGCCCATACAATCACTAGAAGTCTGTAGTCTTTCACAACTTTGACTCCTTTTAATATGAATCTATCCGTTAAACATACAATAATTTTCATAAAAATTACGTGATTCATTAAATAAACTATTTTTTATTTTTATATATAATTACAATATTTAGACTTGTATTAAAATGTAATAATATACAATATTCAGTACCTCTTGAAAGGTTGTATCAATAATTTTACCAACTTCATTTTCAGCAACATCTACTATTGAACCTGATTTGTCAAAAACTTCATGGGCGTGATCGACAATCCAATGATCTGCTTTTTCTATTGCTGCTCCTAATTTTGATTTATAAAACATTATAATGTATTTGAATATATTTTGAATACAATTGTAAATTTTATATTAAGAGTAGTTTATAAAAAATTCAAAATTGTATAACATACCAATTTTATTATAGAAGTAGTAAAAAAATTAAATTTAAGAAGAGATTTTTACCATATTTAATACTTAGAAAATTCTACTTTAGAGAATTACTTTTTTGTTTAATAAAATATTGAGTAAAAAATATTTTTTTAATTATTAATTTTATATATTTGTTATTTTTATACAATACTAACTRCATTTATTTCTATATAATATTAATCATATTGATTGAAGCTTGATTTATTAATAGATTCTGACCTTATGCATTCTAACTTTGAAATATGATGATACACAAAAAAAAATATTGGATGCAAAATAACTCAATCCATATGTTTGTGTTCTTGATCAATTAATGAAAATCAATAAATGTTGAATATATTATAAATGGCAGTTCTTGAAGCATAAATGCATATTCTAAAAACATTCTTTGAAAAATTGTGGCTAACCAATACTTACTGGAAACGAAGCAACTACAATAAACAAATGCTTATAACCAATTCATGTAGATTGTTTCTCATAGTAATTCATTGACAATTAAAAAATCTTCAGACACCTATTAATTTCAATCATAATTACAAATTTGTAATGAAATATTGTCATCATAGATAAATTTTAGCATGAAATTGCAGTACTTTGTTGATGAATTTTATGTATAAGAAAACAATTTAGAATTATTTCATACTTGATTGGTCGTAAGTTGTAGTTGTTTGTTTATATAAATCTATATTTTGGCTATRAATTGTATCTTTTAAATTATTTAAATTTATATGTGACGCATCCAAATCTTCTTTTTCAATTTCTCTAGTAGCAACTTTTACTTCAAAAGGTTTTTCTTCTGGCTTATTTAAATGTTCTTGGGTTGTTGATGGATCTTGATCAACACCAACCCAATTTGAAATTTCATTTAGGGTTGGCTTTACAATTTCTTCATTTGTCCGAGTCAAACTATTCCTATATAAATCTTTACTATCTTCAATATCTAACTTCATTCTACCAAGTGTATCTTTAATAGAAAAATCCGTTTTGAATGGTATAGTTTTAGTTTTTTCTGTAAAATATTGTCCTTTCTTAGATATTTTGTCTATTGCATCATCCAATACATGTGTATTTGAATAGGGCCTAGGTGACCAAAATACTATTGATGCAATTGAAAACAAAAGTAACCCAAGGCCAATATTATCAAGAATTTTCATTTTTTGAGTTGTAATTGGAGATTTCATGAAAAATAAAAAACAATGTAGAAATCATATTTCTTGCATATTGGTTGTAATAGATTCTTTTTGTGTCTTTGAATAAACATCTTTCTTTAGATAGTTTCCATATCATATATTTATATTTATCATGAAACTAAGAGCATAGAGTTTGTCACTGTTGAAATTGAACATTTAAAAGTACATTAGGAGAAATGGATGCACTTTTTTTAATAGATAGTTATAATCTACAATGTAATCATAGTGACTAAAAAATTATACATATGTAATTATGGGGAACATAATAAATCCATGATTTTGCAATATTTTCTAGTGAAACAATTAAATCTATGTTAGAATTATTGATTCATGAATTTTCAAGCTTATGGCCATAATAGCAAAAATGTAGGAAACTTCAAGATTGGTTTTAGGCTTGGCAATAGGAAACTTCAAGATTGGTTTTAAGCTTGGCAATAGGATGTTTATCGTGGTGAAACTATAAATAACATACAAATTAAACAAAAAATAAAAATGTTGTTAACAATTTTAAATTTAACTAGAGCTTTGTTGCTTCCCATGCTACTATGATTAAAGTTTTTAAAGCCTTGTTTGGAAGTTGAAAGACCTTGATGATGGGAATTTTCATACAAATGTTGGAGCCTTGAAASCATTAGATTTGTATTGGAAATCTTTGGCTATTTAATTATATTTCTACTTTAATTGAATCAAATTTTTTTAGAAGATTGACTAAAAATCTGGAAATATGTATTTGTAATCAAAAAGCGTTGATTTTTTAATGTTAGAATGTCAATATAAAAATATGCACCATGATGTTTGACACTAAAATATAACTCTCCAAAGATACTAAATTTTTTTGAGAATCAATTGCATTTGAAATCCATTGTTTCACTTTATTTTAAAATTCATGGTAACTTTAAATTTTTCCAAAAATAATGTGATATTTTTAAAATTAATAGAAGTTATGTAATCACTTTCCAAAAAAGTAATACAAAATATCACATTTTTAAATTCAAAAAAATAATTATATGTTCAATCTTTGAGGATTTAAAGTTTTGGCAAATGTGAACTCATTATACTAAATTTAGGAAGTATAAGTTGATCAATAGCTCACATTGAACATTTTTGTCAACACAAAAAAATCAAGGATCCGGACTTTATGGATTAACATGACCCTTTCAACCTTCATACTTGTTAAAATCCATATTCTAATCCAAATTTTTTATGGCCTATAAATTGAACTCAAAGGCTTCCATTAGTTCCCTAAAATTACTTTTTAATGTCCTCAATTGTAAAAGACATTGAATTCTCTATGCATCCTTTCAACTTTCATGTTTTTTCTTTAAAAATTTGAAATTTTTGCAGCCTTAATTAAAAAAATTAATTGAATGATAATTCAAAAGAAATTGATCTTTTCAACTTGTTCCTCAATTCGAAAGACATTGGGACTCTTTATGGGCTTTAAATTTAGTTTTGTAACTTTGAAATTCTATTATTTTGTTGTGGATTCATTCCACCATTTTCTCAAGTTAGTTGCAACTTCAAATACTCTATGATTACAATATATAAATATAGGACCCTACGTTAATCTTGTCAATACATAAATCCATTGTTTGACTCCAAGACCTTTCAACTCTTATATTTTATTTTATTTAAAATCATTTTTTTTTTTTTTGAAGTAATTGCACTCCAAAGGAATTCCTTGGGTTTTTCAAAATCTTTTGAGATCCCTCAACTAAAAAGACACTAGAGGCTTCAATTTTAGTCTTATAACTCAAAGTCCATTATTTTGGCTTAGCTTCATGTCACCATTTTTGTTTGGGCTTCATTTCACCCTTTCATTCTATGGTTGCAAAAAAGATCCAATATATGTCAATATAAAAGTCCAAGAGGTCACTACAAAAATTTGCTAAACAAGTTTTAAACTAAAAGTTGTCACTAGATTTTTGTGGCCTAATAGTTTTAATTGATTCAAATCTAAATTGTTTCATGTTTGTTGCTAAGTATTACAATAAACACCTATTATATATTATTATATATTGATATTAAATTATTTTTTGGAATTTATTGGTTTATAAATTTATTTGGTTTTCTCTTTGTTTGTGATTTAAAGATTGACAAGCCAAAGGAATCTAAAATATAGGATTCAATTTAAATTCTTTATATTTTTTAAATTGAAAAACATTGTTAAAGATTCATTACAATTTTTAGCCACTTCCATACATGGTCTTATATTTGATTTTTTTTTCAAATCAATAATTTCTAGGCCATGTTTAGTAGAACTCAAATGTCAATTCATTATGCACATGGTTTTGGCATATTTTGGTCAAGGATTTCTAACATGTGAGCAAAACATTTGTGAGCCCATGAGCCTGGAACTCTATATTAAACGTTACAAAAATCTAAACTGTGCACAAAGTCGTAAGTTTATTTTGCAGGGTGCAATTAGAGAATTTTTTATTTTTTATTTATTTTTAAATTAATTTTTTTTCTTCTGAATTTGACATGTCACTATTAGTGCGCCGTCCTATTGACATTAATAAAATACCTTTTAAATTTTCTAGTATTTGCACCATAACCTCCTCCCCTCTTCCCCTCTTCCCCTTGGTGGCTGAATTTTAAAGAGACTTCCATGGAATTCAAATTTTTTGTAATGGACAACTTTTATGGTTTGAGGTGTATATGTTATAGGTCCTTCTCTTATAGACTCTTTCAATGTTCTAGTGTACCCATGTTATAGATACAATCATATGATGTAAATACCTTCAAATGGTTGTAGTTACACACCTACAACTAGGTTTAGGGCTCTTAGGTTCACATTTCTATTCTCACACACTACCATCAGTGTATTTTGGACCATTCTTGTTTGTTTATTTTCTTGCTTATAATCATCAAATTTCTTCTATGCTAATTYTTCTCTCACCAAGTAATTTTGAYTGTTAGTTGTTGAAGGTTTYTGATGAWYTATCTTTTATAGACAATTAAAGGTCCTTGRAAATYTCTCAAATACTATGAGGATGTCATTGAAGCAACAACCCAAGAAATTTAAAATAGTWGTAAAGTGCRATGACAATCAAATAAAAAATTATTAAGAACATTTCCTAAAATGACGTTATTTAATAATTTCTATAAAACTTCACTACTTSAATATAATTTACTCYTTGCAAACTAAAACTTCTCATCACTTTCTCTCATTCATCAAAATGGAATGATTAAAAGCTTTCCATGCATACATAAATCTAGAAAACCAATTTYAAATTTTTGTTTTAAAAAATAAGTGATWTTTTTCATCTAWWTTGYCWAAAAATGTTGCTTRGAAAATTTTACAATGTTGCCTAACTTTCTTTAAAGGAAATGAACCAACAAGTAATTYGTSAGAGTAAAATGCATTGAAATTGATTTGAAAAAATATATAGAAGTAATTTGGCATACAATCAAATTCTACATAACATCAATTCTTTGATGAAAGCTTCAAAAAAGTTGTGAAACAAATATATACCAAAGTATTATCCAAGACCTTTTGTGTCAATGAGAGGTTTAAAAGTAGATGAATATATATAAATACATCCATGCACTTGATATGAAGAATTTTCTATTTCCATTGTTTTATTAATTGAGTAATTTAAATTTGAGCATTTATAAATTTTGAGACATTTGAACATGAGCATTTATGAATATTCAGTGCATGGTAGTATTTGGAATTTTTTTGGATCACCCCTAATACATTGCCATTTTTCTATTTTAAAAAAGATTAAAAGGTTAGTGTACTTTAATTTCAAAGATGAACTTCAAATAATTGAAGCCCATAAATAATTCGGAAAATAATTTGTCTATTCATTTGATGCTTCTATGCAATTTGGGAGCAAATTTTTTTTGAAGGTGGGCCTACCTACCGTGATGCCCGGGTTGGACCATGGGCCCATGGCCTTGCTGGCCTACCTTGATGGCGACTAACAAAGAAACCGCCAGCGCGCTTCTAACGGAGCTACCACTCAACAAAGTGACAAACGTCCCGAACCCCCTACATCGGTATATATATATATATATATATATATATATATATATATATATATTCAAAACTGCCATTTTCTAGTATAAGTATCAAATTTTTGAAAAATATCATTTTTTTGACATATAGAACCATAGGATCTTGTAGTAATCTAGTTTGAGAACATGTGGAAAAAATTTCAAAAATTTTCACCACGTAGATTGCAAGATATTAGCATTTGAAGTGGAAAAAATCCTTTTTTTGGCCCTGCAAAAAACCGGGCATCTGCACTTCACAAGGTCAGATCATTATGATAAAATGTCCAAAATGGTTGTGCTTATTTGGATTCATTCTTCAAGGCAAGTTGGCTACATCCATGAAAATTTTCAAATCATTTGGAGTTGTACAACATATAGGAAAAAAATAGTAAGTAGAAAGAAGTATAGAATGGTTCAAAATACTAAATTGTTAATAAATTAGTTATAAAGTTTAAAAACTCCAATCCAAATGGTTGAATTGTTGTTATAAACAATCTACATCCAAAAGCATTGTTTGTTTTCAAAAATATTGAAATTCCAATAAAATAAAGGACTTCAAAGTTTTTTTTGGTGTAGGGATTCCATAATTGCCCGCAAACTAAAAAGCCTCATAACTTTCATCTCAACTMTTGAAATGCAATGATTCAAAGCTTTTTGAGTACATATAAATCTGAAGAACAAAATTCAAATTTTTATTTCTTAAAAAAGTAATTTTTTCAGATCTGCCCGGACTGCCCGAGTTGAGAAACAAACAACATATTATGCAATAACTTTTGACTCATATTTCCGAATGTCATGAAATTTGTGCATATGAAATATATTCCTTGTCCCCACATTCTGTTAAAATTTCAGTCCAAAATCTGCAAATCTCCATTCACAAGTACATGCCCAAAGTTTCTATGTTGCCAAAAAATGCATGTTGGTCCTTTAGGGGTTATAGACTCTTCCATCGCTTTCCTGTGCACAGCCATAAGCTTGTAATTGATAACTTTGAAGAACCAGCCAGTGACATAGTCATGAATAAACGACCTCTTGTAATTTGTTCTGATAGCTGTACCGATTTATAAGTAAACTATGAAGTCATCACGCATACACATTTTGATGCTATGAGGAGCAATTTAGTGTTGCCCATGCCTTTTTTTGGTTAAAAAGTTGCAGTATAGGAGTGAGACTTTATAGATGTAGATCGCACACACATTAGCACTCCGATGAATTCTTTTCTGCTTCTATCATGCTTCATTGCGGAGCTTCCCTGCAATAATACCTGAGGTAAAATATTTTGTCATTTCAGAAGCTGAAAACCCAACAAGCAAGTCGACTATAACGTAGAAATGAAATTGATGGGAAACCAACATCAAGATGGATAATGTTTTCATTTATTGAAATTTGGGACAAATTAAATCGTCTACAAGGATTCAAATGACATTCTAGCTTGCAATACTGGATAACATTATATTGGGACCACGGAGCATTGTCAAATGAGTGGAAATGAGCATATTAATGATCTTTTGAGATTTAATACTTGGTTTTGAAGGTTGCGAATGTTGAATGCACATTGTTGCAATGCTGTGACATTTTCATTCTTGACTACGCTCCACTATGCAATGATAAGTGATTGAAAGCACATGGATGGCATAAACTTGTATTGCTTGCTCAAATCCTATAATTGCCAAAATCGCAATCAAGTTTCCTAAAATTCTTAAGTATGATGAGCGAATAAATCTTTTGACAATTCTACAAAACAAATTTGAGAGAATACACGCCACAATAGAGAAAGGTTTCATTCTACCAACAATAGCAGACAAAGAAATCATGGAGGTAGTTCAGACCATACTCCTTGTACAACACAGCAAATATTAAGCTTTTTTGTTTCTTGCGCATGGACTTTAAATGCCCCCGGCATCTTGAGGTTGCYTCACTWAGAATCATGGCGTTGAAAACTTGAGCGCATATCTCCGGGAACGAACGGGCTTGGGTTGGAATTGCTTTCCAATCGATCACAAGGTGACTAAAGAGTCTCAAAATGACCAAACATTGAGGAAATCACAACCTCTCATTTTCACCCATTTGCAAGCAAAATCGGCGTCCTACAAGATATTCGTGGAAGTCTTGCATTCGTCTTGCCAATCGCTCATCTAGGGATGGTGGACGTTTGTTTCTACCTCTGTCTCCATTGCGTGGCCGCTCCGTCGTGCTCCCGGTATGTCAAGTTTGTAAGGTAGCCTCTGTCGGTTTCTACTTGAGTAAGCCAGCTAGGCCATGGGCCCGTGGTCTAGCTTGTGCGCCACGTCAATTGGGCCTACTTTGGTATGCACAATTTAACGTCGCGCATAATCCGCTCATGCTCAACTTTGAAGGCACATATATGTAGATCTTGCTTTTGATTTGGCCTGCTCAAATTTTCAATAATAAACAGAACTCTTCAGGGTGATTGCAAGAAATGATGGTACTATTTCCTGTCACAGTTGAAGTGACCTTATTAATTTGGGGTATAACTTTTGAAGCACAAGTCCAATGAAAATGTCTAACTTTATGGTAATCAGATCCCTTATTTTTCAGAAATAAAAAAAATTAACTTATATTTAAAACTATTTTTATTAATTTGTCACACTTGAGGTTTTGGGGTTTTTACTACGTTATGAGTCCCCAAATTTAATGATCTGGAGTTGAAACTTTCATGGTCTATTAATCTATTTGAATAGTAGGAAATCATGGAACTACCAAAGGAAATTTGAAAATATGCTATTTTATGTCCTCCACAAGAATACAAACAACATTGTGATTGTGCGCCATTTTTGAACATTGAAGATGATTCTTAGATCAATTTTATGGTGAAATCTCATCACCATCAATTCTTCCCAAATGGCCAATATTTAGTTTACAAAAAAATTATTTTCCTATTTTTTGTAAATTAAAATGTGAAATTACAGTGACAACAACTAGTTTCATGAAATTTTGCACTTTTCTAGTTCTCCTACTTAGAGAATTTTTCTATGGTTTTCCTTCCTAAGATACCTTTTTTGTAAAGGTTCATACATAAAACATGTTTTTCATTATTTTTTAAAATTGTTTTTCTAATTTTAAAGTACTCTCTMAGAAAAATACGAGTACTATAAAAAAATGCTACGCAAATCGCACGCCCTTTCTTGCAATGACCTTTGAAACCTTGAAGGCCTGCCTATTCCAACTTCGATGTAAGCCTTTGCTTTCTTGCCTAAAGTCTCACTGAAATTCGGTGCATCAACCTTTGAGTCCTAAAGCTTCATTTGAGCTACATTTCTTTACTTGACCAATCTAGATCTTTGGCTCCCTCTTCAACATGTTTTGCATATGGTGAAGATGACATCTTAACTTGTTGAGCTAGCCTGGCCAATAGTCAAGCAAATAGTAGAATGCAACTTGACTTGAGTAACAGAATGATTTGGCATATGTTTCCAAGGTTCATTAAAGAATAGAAGAACTTGAAATGAGTGTTTTTTTATTTTTAATTTTTAATAGAGGCAATGACCATTTAAAAAACAAGAAAAACAATCCAAACAAGCAATCAACTCGGCTCGCATTGACTCTGCAACCTAGGTTGATGAGTGGCTTTTTAACCACCATCTTTGAGATCTATGTGTGCTATAGTTTTTTTCCTCTTCTTGTATGGGGACTAGGCATATTGCATATTGAAGTTGAAGATTCATACAATGCATAAGGAAGGATGACATAAAAAATTCCCATAGGCATATACGAAATCCCTTTTGGTAGATTACATACTTAGGCAATAGAAATGGTCATATGTAGGTGGAAGATGAGTCAGAGACCACAAATTTCAAAATGGTTGTACTTGTGATGTGTTTCATATGGTTTTACACATGGTCATCTGAACAACAATTTTTCAAATATTTTTCACGTCGATATTGGTTTAGGACTTCATAATCTCTGTTTACGCAATACCTCAATCCTTCTTTTCATTTACAATTTTTCATAGTAATTTGTGGTGTGCAAGTTCGGTGCATGCTACATCCCTATTAAAAAAAGCTTTTAATATGGAGTCGTCTACATTCTCACTTCTTGCTGAAACCTCCTTGCATTTGGTGAGTCACGATTTTGATGGAATTGACTAAATCCTTCAATGCATATGCAACACTTGAGCTACTAGGGCTTGACCACTGTATCTGTACCACTCTCAAATTTTAAGATCTTTGATTGATTCAGTGCTCCAAAGCCTCACATGGATTGAACTTAGTATCACAATATATTGGCTCATTCAAACTCAGAAGAAAATTGAATATGAGACTTCATATATGTCATTGTTGTACAATGGAGCTACAAGCCATACACACTTCAGAGTTAAAATGAACGCAGCAAGCTTGATGTAGACTACAACTTATTGAACTTTATCCAAATCACAATTGCTAGCAAGCTTAAGAATAGGAGGATATTGTTATACTTCCCGGCTAGTGGTACAAATGTTGATTTATTTGAAATTCAGTTATTTCTTTTTTTTAGGGTTCAAACACATTGACCAATTCCATTCACAAGGAAAATGAGTACATGGAACCTACAGCCATAGTCCCTGGTGGCAAAACAGTTGGCCTCTTTTTTTTACTTTTGCAATAGAACTGATGACAACCTAGCTAACCTCAGTCCAACTAAACTGAATTAGCCTTCAAAAGGCAAACACACCGGAAGCAAGTAGTCAAGAGTAGCCCTTAGAACAAGTTGTCTTGGAAGCAAGCACTAGAAGCAAGCAGCTAGGAGTAGCATTCAGAATAAGTCATCATCCCGGAAGCAAGTCCTCAGAACAAGTCGTCCAGGAGTTGACGAATCCGACCACCTACATGGCAATATCATGTTCACCACTCGGAGACGTAGGCTGAGTACCCCAATTACCGTTGATTGAAGATGCCCATCTTAGGTTGAGTTCATGTAGTTCCCAACTCATATTCAGGTGGATGAAATTTAGCTATTTCATTATGCAAGACCACAATGTTTGACAAGCAGGGTGAATGGTTATTCGGAGGGATGTTGGATGAGTTGAGCAAATGTTCATTGCTTAGACATTTCTCTTTATTGTTTGTTTGTTTGTTCTTGGAAAGGTGTCTAACCAGTTCTCCTTCTCAGGTCTCACGAGGAGAATCACCATAGCTCTGACAATAAGCCATTCAAGGAGAAGATGCATTGTGGTTGTCTGAATGATAGGTACGGGTCATGACATGTTCCACATTCGTTCTCCCAATTCACTAAGGTATATGTATTGTAACCCTCATTAACACTAACGTTTGTCTCATCTCACATGCATGCTTTACTTCTAAGAATTCTTAACATAGTTCTTGACTTGTCTTTAGCTTATCTATCTTCCTCTTTCTCTTCCTCTAATGTTGTTATCATTTTCATTAGTGGTGACTAGAAAGCTGGTGCTCGCTTCTGAAGTCCAAGACATGAAAGCGATCTGCCAATTTTCTCTCATTGACAGTTTGAATGCTACAAGTCTTCTTGCAAAAATTGGTAGCTCCTTAGTATTGTAAATATCTTGCACTTGATAGGTGTATAGCTCTTTTGTAATTCAATTGTCAAGAGGTAACTTCTTAGCTCTGTCCTTTGGACATTGACTCCTCATCAACTTTGGTTTCCAATTTTCCAAATCTTATTTACAATCACATTCACATTGCACAACGTATTTGGGGATGAGTCAGAATGCTAGGAGACAATTCAAAGTCATTGCACCTAATTTAGTAAATCAGGATCTTCATTAGTTAAGAAAAAACATGATCCTTTCTAGATTTATTGCATGAAGTCTCACCTACTCTAAACAATATAAGGTGTCTAATCTACCTAAGTCTAATCTACGTAAGTCTATGCTATGTAAGCCTAACCTACATAAGCCTAACCTATTCACAAACCTTTGTGCAGATTGTGCCTCTTATAATGCGTGTAGGCACAATAAACACATGAATCACCAAAATTAAAATTGTCAAATTAAAATTAATCAAATGCCCTTTTATAATTCAAAAATTAGCCACTTTGAATCAAATTTAAAACACCCTAAGAATGTATCTTGAAAATATTTTGTCAAGGCCTTCTAAAAAAATCTAAAATAGAGCACTAAACTTTAAAATAATTTAATTTTAATTTATTTTTCTAAAAAGAAAAGAAAAAAAAGGGGGCCTATTTAAGATTGCCCCCCCTTGACTAAAAAGGGGTCCATCCAGGTGGCACCCACTTGATCCTACTCTCGACAAACCTATTACATGGTTTTTTTTAAAGTTAGCAAAACTGTTGCAATCTTCTGATCGCCAGATTTGATGGAGAATGATGTTGGAAAGTTTGCAGCAAACTCTACCTATTAATTTTGCTACAAAGTTAGCAACAAATTCTACTATAATTTGTCATTTTGTTTTCATCAACTACTTGTATATACTGCAAATTCTACACTACAACATGTAGTTTCCTCATAACCTTTGGAAAATGAATCCAGATCCAACTTACAAAGTATCTACATATTCTTTAACAATATCTTTACCAATATCAGGTAATTTTTATTCCATTTAGCTATACTCTATGATGTCTTCTAGGCCCCCCTTCTATTTACGTAAAACAAAGCTTGAAGGTCACACTCTTCATGTAAGTCACTGATGTGTTTAGGCATGCTTGTACAGCGGTATGGTAGAATCCAATGTGGAGCCCACAGCTAAATCGATTGACTATGTGCAATCTATGTTAATTGAAGGAACTCCTTTCAAAAAAATTGCACAATCACTCAACATCCATGATCCAAGACAATTAAAACAAATCATGACCAAAGCCTTGGGATATCAATTTCGAGTACATCACACATTTACAACAAAAGAGATGTCCAATGTCATTCAAGGTGCTCTTCCCGTAAGAGAGCATGGATCAAATTGGGGGATCTGCCATGTGTAGGCTGCACTTGCTCGTGTGCGCATTAGGGCACCTAGGCATACGGTAGCAAATGCCTTGGCATCCATATCAAGTATAATCCAATTTCAATTCTATTTTGTTTGATTTTTCATATTTTTTGATTAAAAAATCCTAATATGTTTTTGTACATGGAGAGGCACATTACAACACATAGACGAGCATTACCCATTTTTCGTCGACAATATAATGTCACCGTACCGATGGCCCTCTGGTATATAGATTGTAAGTTTAATGGTACTTTTTTTTATTTAGTCTCAATAGCTTTCAAAGCTTAGGAACTCTCTTCATTTCCTCTAACATGCTTGTAAAGCTTAAGAAATAGAGCATCATATCTTACATTTCCTTAACATTGATGAATCCTTTTATTTGCATCATATGATAAATTAGCTATGTATGGACTTCGAATACATGGTTGCATTGATGGGGCTTTACATTATGTCTTGTATGCCACTATAAGAAACCAAAATATATTGATGTCAAAAGGAATGGATTTTAGGTGACATTGGAAAAAACAAACTATGTTTTTATGTCAACAATGATGTCCAATATAACATCAATGGACACCATTGTTGACATAAAAACATGGGTTTGTTTTTTTGATATCAACTTGGATGTCACCTAAAATCCGTTTCTTTTGATGTCAATTCGTCACCTAAAACAAGGTTTTCTTATAGTGTGCGAAAGTTGCACCAAACAAGACCCAGGAAATCCTTTTTGAACCATTTTCTGCAGCTATCCAAAATTTTGACTCATCCCTATGGATTAGGTCTGATTTTGCGGCTAAGCATGCTTTGATTTGAAGGCACGTGCTACAAGTACAGGAAGGGACCCGAAACCCATTCCTTATTGGTTCATCAGTGCACAATCAACGGATAGAACATTGGTGGAGGTTGCTATGGGAAAAAGTAATTTGGTTCCATAAAAATGCTATTCACGAATTAGTGCAACAAGGATATTTCATCCCGGATGATCCATATCATAGGGCTTCTTTTCAAGCCACCAATATACCTATTTTACAAGAAATTGTGAATGAGTGAAYTGGAACTTGGAACCTCCGCCGCGTGTGTCTCATCAATGAACAAGGAAGATATCGTCCATCTCATGTGCCAACAAGATATTTTCAGGAATATGAACGTCTTCATGGGTGAGTGTAATCTTCTCAAATTATTACATGCATTTCATTCTATATTGTCTTAAATTGCCACTAATTCACGTGTACACTTTTGTTGCACATGGTTTGATAGGTGGACATTACATATTCAAGACATGCACGTTGAGGACAACGATGAGCACATTGGTACCCAAGATTTGGGCCCATGGGGTTTACGAACTTGGACTGCTCGCAGAGGTGCACCAAATCCCACTTTATTTGACATTCCTGACTTACTAGCAAATCTCACTGCCCTTCGAAATGCAGCATATGAAACAGGGAAGGTTGGGAAAGACATCCTAGAGCGTTTTCATTTGCACTTCTTTATTTCCCACTAGTGCTACATGTCTCATGAGAGTGGCATTCCTATAGGACAACTTGTTCCATTAGAACATTCTACAAGAAAGTAGAGATGCTTATCATTTACTGCTTAGGACAATTACGGATATACAATAGACGTGAAAGTATTACTTATGTGATCTCAAGGTTGCAGCTCTCGTTTCACTTTCAATCAAGCTCAGTTAGCAAAGTCAAGTTGGGTTCCATTCTAGCTACACTAAATAGTGAAATTAGGTTGCCCCTCACTAATTTCTCGACATTACACACTATATAAATATTTATTGTTATTGTATAAGAATGCACTACTTTTGAGCTAGTTAGTGGTATAGGTGGAACTCATGAACCTCCATGTGTACAAATGGAAGTAATTGTAAAAATATTTGTAGACTTTGGTGGCTTGTGGAGTAACTTTCTTGGGGTAAGGCAACCTAATTGTAAAGGCAACCTCATTTCACTATTTAGTGTAGTTCAATGCACTCCTGAACAGTTCCATTACAGGAGGTGCAAGATGGCTATAGTTCCATTAGAAAGTGAAGACTACGGTTCAATTAAAGTCCATGCAATATGGCTTTAGTACAAATTCCATCTTTCATACACTTCCACGACAAAGTGAAGACTAAAAGCCTAAAAGATATTGTCATGGCTTACAGCCTTCTACTAAAATTGAGACTTCACCTTACTCCTAATCACAAAATTCTCTCATTCCCATGATTGTGTTCAAAGTCAGTAGGATTTGATGCTTTTTTTTATTTGAGATGGAATTCCCCTTTTGCCTTCGAGATGTTCTTTGTTGTTGGTGATGATTACGTACAAGGCAATGCTCGAGAAGGAGGGCATTGCGTGCAAAAAGGGCCGACGAGGAGGGCGTAGCCCGACGAGGAGGCACTCTTATGCACACAATGCCCGACGACGAGGGCCATTGGCCCGGCGTAAATCACTGCCGGGAAATGTAAAACCTCAGATGACTGAAAAAATTTGGATGACAAATCCGTAATGCCCGATTACGCAATTTTGCCCGCGTAATTGGGCATTACGGGCATGAAATCCTAATTACTCCGAAGAATCCTTCCGGGCAATGAACGGGGCATTTTCCCAGCAGTGGTTTACGTGGTAATGAACTTCTTTGTGGTTTGGCTGGATTTTTCATTTTGATTATGTTTAGGAATCTTGAGTTAAGGTAAGACAACCCATAGTGGTCAGAATTTGGAGTTTGGCCTCACGCTACTGTTGACATTTTTCAATTTTTTCCCCACTTGAAGACAAGTTTGAGAAATAGTGAGAGCAATTGAAATCATATTTTTTTGATAAAGTATGAATTTGCTAGGAATTTTTAAAGTGTTCAGTTTTCCATGACTAAAAGCCTAAAAGATATTGTCATGGCTTATAGCCTTCAACTAAAATTGAGACTTCACCTTACTCCTAATCACAAAATTCTCTCATTCCCATGATTGTGTTCAAAGTCAGTAGGATTTGATGCTTTTTTTTATTTGAGATGGAATTCCCCTTTTGCCTTCGAGATGTTCTTTGTTGTTGGTGATGATTACGTACAAGGCAATGCTCGAGAAGGAGGGCATTGCGTGCAAAAAGGGCCGACGAGGAGGGCGTAGCCCGACGAGGAGGCACTCTTATGCACACAATGCCCGACGACGAGGGCCATTGGCCCGGCGTAAATCACTGCCGGGAAATGTAAAACCTCAGATGACTGAAAAAATTTGGATGACAAATCCGTAATGCCCGATTACGCAATTTTGCCCGCGTAATTGGGCATTACGGGCATGAAATCCTAATTACTCCGAAGAATCCTTCCGGGCAATGAACGGGGCATTTTCCCAGCAGTGGTTTACGTGGTAATGAACTTCTTTGTGGTTTGGCTGGATTTTTCATTTTGATTATGTTTAGGAATCTTGAGTTAAGGTAAGACAACCCATAGTGGTCAGAATTTGGAGTTTGGCCTCACGCTACTGTTGACATTTTTCAATTTTTTCCCCACTTGAAGACAAGTTTGAGAAATAGTGAGAGCAATTGAAATCATATTTTTTTGATAAAGTATGAATTTGCTAGGAATTTTTAAAGTGTTCAGTTTTCCATGGCCAGACAGGGTCTGTAGACCACCTCATAGCCAACAAAATCTAAATCCATGATGGTCATCTCACTACCTAATGCAATCACAATATTTTCTAACATGGAATGCTCAAAAAGTCAATCCTTGTATTGAATTTCACACTTAAAAGTTGGAAGTGCTTTATGTGGTCACTAATCACTCCATCATTACCATGTAAGACATTAATTGTGGCTGAGATCTTACAAAACTAAAAAAATCCACAATGGGGCCACTTCATAGGTGACCACTATGGAAGAAATAACCGCAATGGGCTGTCAGCTGTCTTACCTTACAACAACTGCTACTGTACCTCTTTGTTGATTGATTGAGTTGAAGTTTCGGAAAATTAAACGCTAGAGAAAATTGATGACTAAGTTAAGAGGAGTCCACTTCATCTTTTAAGTTAAGGTGGCACTAGCTTTGATCATGCTGCCACCACCTCACTGCCATGCCAGTAGGGAGCTACATTAATAATGGTATTTAGTATTATGTTACTAATAGTGTTACTTGAACTTTTACCACGCCCACTCTAAATTTCAAGTAGTTTGCATTTAGTGTTGTGTTCACCACCCCTTAATTCATATATTTAGGTTTGTATTTTTTTTCATTGCAATTTGATGAAATAATATGTAACACTAAATGTAATTTTGTAAAATAATTTTATCCAATAGTTGACAAATAGTGTCTATGTTGACATTTAGTGTTGTAACACTAACATGATTGTTGACATTTAGTGTTGTGCTTTGTAATCAGTGTTACAAACACTGAATACCATTATTAGTGTACTAGGAGGCTCAGTGCAACTGCCTAACACAATGACAACTATTTGCTGGATTTTCCAGTAAAGTTATTGAGACCAAGGCGTTTGGCAGCTATTGGTAGCCCATGAGCTCAAATCACAAGAGAAGTTTCAAATTTCATTTAAGGGTTGCTTTGCACTATGGCCGTCCAAGTTGAGAGGCCGTGGGATTGAGTGGCCAAACTTTGGCGAGAGTCCAAGGAAATGAGCAATAAATAGGCTATAAAAACTAAAAATTAGAGCCTTTGGCCGGCCATAGTGTGAAGCCTCCAAAGGCCAAAGTCCAAGCCCAAGGTCCAAACCTACTCCATTTTTTTGATATATATTCTTCCTCTCCATATTAAAATCCATCCAATTTCTGAAATTTGGGTGAATTGTTACTCATGTGACAATTTTTTCAAGCGGTAGGTTAAAAAAACATGAGAAAGGAGTCAAAAATGACCTTGGAAAAAAAATTACACTACATGCCCTCACCATTGAACAAGGAATATGAAGGAATATAAATGGAATATAAATGTGGGATTAAACATTGAAGGGAAGTAGATACATTGGATGCTAAGACTCATGGCTTTTTATAGTGGAGACCAGGGTTCAAACCTCATTGGCACCAAAATAAAAAAATAAAAAAAATAAAAAAAAATAAAAAAATAGATTTCTGGTACGTCCCAAGGCCTAGGCACTCATCTGATTTTTTTTAAGCTAAACAGTTGTCATAACTTATCACTTGCTAACTTGAGAACTGACTAGTATTTTATGCCTTGAATGAGCAAGCACTAATGTAACTTCTCATTTGCTCGTTTTTAGATTGGAATAGTATTTGTATTCCTGAGGGAACAATCATGAAGGATCGAACTCCAAATCCAAACCCAAATTCTAAAACTTGAAGGAATACGTCGAACGGATGAAGTTTTTCCTCTAAATCAAGAATCTACTCAAACGTATAATATACACATGTTTTAAATAGTGTATGCATTTACAATACGACAACGCGTGTTATTGCTATCACAAGGAGAACCAAAGATAAAACATCTGCAAATCCTAAACTCCATCGTGCTTAAATATCCAAAACAGTAAACTATGTCAAACACCTGTGAAGAAGAAGCAGTTTGTGACTGTGACGCAGCCATAGTGCACTTGAATAGCAGTAAGGAAATTTTCACACAAATCGCCCAGCCCAACATAGGAGTACAGTGTTGCAAGTTGATTGCATCAAACTCGTTTGTACTCAGCCAGGGCTCAATCTGTGGAAAATATATCGTCACAAGTGATGATGCCGTTGGTGCTTTAGGCCCTAATTTTAGTGGTACTGTAATGGAACCTGCTAATTTTGGGGGCTCCATTATTTAATGGAAGAGTGAAGCCAGCTCAGGCGAATAAAGTGTGGCCGGTTCAACTACCCATATTTAGCCTTGCAGGTTCTTAACCATTAGTGCTTTGAGATGGCTAATTGACAAGATGTTTTAAATGTTCAAATCAAATTGGATTATTACAAAATCCACGATCTGACAACTTCGATAGCTCAATTTGCAAAACGAGTTACAACAGATGGCTATTGAAATTCCTTATAGCTCACATCTTATAGCTTAGGTGCTATATTTTATTAGAGCTGAAGTGAATAAAAAAAGTTATAAGATAACTTTTGTTATTGTATAGAGGAAAAAGCTATATAGAGAAGAGATGAGAATTCCCATTTAAAGAGGAACTGACAAAAGGGAGGGAGGGTGGGATATTATTTAATGTCATATTATGTATCCTTTTTACCAGAATATTAGAATCCTAGTAAAGTTGTTTGTTACAGTACTATCATATTTTCAATTGCTTTGCTTGAGATATCAATATTTTCTAGACATAATGATCTAGATAATAGTCTTACAACTAGAACTACAAAACAAAAGCTAGAAAAAAAAAAAAAAGAAAAAAAAAAAAGGGGAGCATCCTACCTACTACTACCAAAACAGTCATTCCAGTCCAATCTAACAACAAAGATTTTGATAGTTTTTAATATTTGACAGTTTGGGTCGGCTAAAAATGGCAACCCAAACTCTGATCGAGAGTCCGTTGAATTCCGTCGCCATGTAGGCATTTGGCTGCAATGTAGGCAGTTTTGAGGGCGACGGACTTTGGACTGTACCGCGTAGTGTGAAGGGTCGAGAGGCCAAAGTCTTGGGTTTCTGGAATTTGATTGGCTGAAATCGACGGACTCTCGATCTTGTGCTGTAGTGTGAAGTGGCCCTAAAGGTACTTTGTAGATTTTAGACCCTCATAAGCCCAAATCCTTTTTTGAGCTTCTAGGAATTTGTTCTACATTGAACAAAAAGCCAACATTTTCATTACAGATGAATCAATTTTTTTTGAAATGTAATCTTTCAAATTCAATCTAGACATGTCAGAGATCATTAAAGAAAAAAAAAGATATCATTCACTTATGGATTGAAAGATTGTAATGTTTGATCACAAGGGTGTTAAAATTGGAAAAGTGAGTAGAAGTCTTCCAATCCTCTTTTCACATGTCAAAACTAAGAAGTTGCTAACCAAAAAAATATGAAGTTGAAAGGCCTAATATGCTTAATTGCAATATATATATATACACCCTCTTGGTTAAACATTATAATCTTTCAACTCATGAGAGATATTCTTATATTTTCTTTTCCAATGTAATCTCCAACATTTGTACAGTTACAATTCAAAAAAATTGATACAGTTTATCAAAATGTTTTTTTTCAACTTGGAGCAAATTTCTAGAAGCTGCAAACAGGCCTTGGGCATTTAAGAGTTCAACTTTCCAACCTCCAAATCCAAAAAGTAACAACTTCAGCATGAGAGATTTACATAATTCACCTGATTTCAAACAGACTGTAGGCATCTCAAATTTTGTAATAATGTATTCATTGATCAACTTAGAATCAATTCTCTGGTAGAATGTACATGTAAAGCTTTGTTTTTCAACTCAATATACCATTGCGTTGATCGAATATTTATAGTTTATTTTAACCTTTTTAACATTGAAGCATTGACATTTAAAATTCTAATTTCGTGACTCTAATTTCATGAGGAAAAAAAAAAACAGTAGCTTTATTACAGTTTGCATGCTGTACCAGGATGCAGATTAGTGTAAGGTAGACTGCTCTTAAGCGACCATTTAAGGGCTAGTTGCGTTTTCAAGCAAGCTAAACTTCTTGAAACTACTTGAAACAATTTTCAGTAAATTTTCATCAGAAGAACAAAGGAATTGGCATCTAACTCCAGTCTTTTCATATTTTTGCCACCTTCCAAGAATTGGTTACAAATTTTTGAAGTTATAATGTAGTGGTCACTAAAAGCGACCACCTCCTGAAATGTACACTGCTAGTACGCTAAAAAAAAAATGTACCTCTGTATCATGATCACTTTTAGAGCATGGGCGCTTTCAGAGTATGCATAGATATTGCAAAATTCCAAGGTATGCATAGTATAAGCAATTGTATCATTTTATTATTSTATTAGAAAATGTTGCTAAAAAGGCTCTAAGTACTTTAATGTGATTTAATGTAGTATATTGAATATTAAAATTAAATATATTATTCATACACCAAAAAATTAATTGAAGTTATTATCCTACACCCTTATAACTATATGTACAATACAATCTAAATTATAAACTCTAATAAATCAACATTACATCCCATACCAAAACAAATGGTGCTTTGATAGTGAAAAATGTAATTGACCCTCCAATATGATGACCCTCATGTACAAAAACTAGTCATTTATGGATCTCATATGTACGTTTGTACTTTGTAATGCACCTTTATATAAAAATTGATCGGCACATTTGTGGACGCATGCACCAAGCCGTCCGCCCATCTGCCCATTCGTTTGTCCGTCCAACCGTTCGCCTATACTCGACCGTCCATCCAACCGTCTGACCGTCTGTGCTCCCGTTTGGCGGGACTATGGGGACGTGAACGTCCGCTTCCTTTGAACATCCAAACGTCCAAAATTTGTAAGAATTCCTACTAAGACAAGAAACCTCCATACATTCTGATTCATTATTTGATCACAATCATGTATAAGGACTGCACACATTAGATTTGAGGTTGGTATCATCATGAATATGAAAAAAGTGCAAGAAGAGAGCATTCGCGAGTTTCAGCAAGTCTTCCTCGGCGATTGGGATATTAATCGTGAGAAAGAAGAATCCCAAAAAAGCACACTTACTCCAACTGTCCCAGTTCCAGCAGAAAATTCTGCTCACGTCTTCAAGAGTTGTGGACAACCCTGGATGAAGCTAAGAAATTGGGTGTTCCATTGCTTGCTCAAGCAGAGTTTTTCAATTTGAAACAAAACTTTGAAGGATTTGCAAGTAATCTTACGTACACAATGGATGATTTTTCAAATAGAATCCATCGGGATCGAGATTGCAGTTCATATGCATATGGAATTTGGGCTCCTATGTTTGAATCGGATGGTAAAATAGCAAAGGTTGGCAGATGGTTTTTATTGTCATGGAGGGCAATTTATAGTTCCAAGTTACAAATTGTACGTTGACTTTGGACGTTGTGATGGAGTTGTTGAGATTATTTGGTGTCCGAAAATTGACTTCCATGCTACTTTAACATCAAGTACACAAGAAAAATTTACTCATGTTGGGACATCTATCCAAATAGCTCAAGATTTGCACTATAAGAAACCTGCGTTTTTGGCGACAACGCAAGAAAACGTGTCACTGCGTTGAATTTGATGTCACCACCCATCATCATTGATGTTGTCCAAAATGCGTTCTTTTTTTAACGTCAAAAAACGTGACAAATTTTTCTGAACATCACAAGAAACGTCCCAATTTTTGGTGACGTCACGGCAAATCCGGCCAAACCAAACGGCTCAAAGTGTGGCACGTGGAGGGGTCTTGAAAGCCACCTCACCTTTTTCCGGGCAGTTTCTGCCACGCGGATTTTTTTTCAAAAATAATCAGTCTGCCCGGGGCAGTGACGTGGACCCACTGAAAAATATGACGTGGACCGAAATAATCTGACGTGGCACTGCCATGTCAGGTGCCACGTGTCAGTTTTGATGAGGCTTTGGGGTTCCGAGGCATGTTCGCCGCGACGTCACGTACAACGTTACAATGTTTTTGCAGACATCAACACGAACATCATCCCGTCATGCAAGATGTCGTATACAATGTCACAATGTTACTTAGAACATCAATACAGACGTCATCTTGTCATGCGAGATGTGCTGGTTCATTTGCAAAAAATTTGATTAGTTGTTTACAACAACATTATACACCATTCAAAATACATCATACACTGTATACCATACATTATATACAATACACCATTCAAAATATGTCATACACTGTACACCATACATTTTATACAATACACCATTCAAAATACATCATACACTGTACACCATACATTTTATACAATACACCATTCAAAATCACATAAACAAACAATTTTTGAAAAAATAAGTTCAAATTTTAATTTTCAACAATTTTAAAAATAAAAGACTTAATCTAGTGTAATTAACATAAAAAAATGATTAGAATGATTTCAAAATTTTATAATATGATAGTAATATCAGTTTTGAATTTCAAAAATTTATGCATACATAAATTTTTATGAAATTTGTAGAATCYAATATGGTCGGTTTTGACTTTCTACTCTTCATGTTTGAAAATGTGTACAAATTTGAGAGAGTTTCTTATTTTTCAAATTTTCAAATAAAAAAACAGAAAATTTTCTTTGGATTCCAAATAAACTTTTTGTAGGGGTAAAAATCTTTCATTCATCTTTTTATAAATTATATTCTCCAGAAACTGCCTTTTTTGCCTATGAAGTTGATCATCCTCAATTGTTATGATCTAAAATCTAATGGTCAAAATTTTTGCCTATGAAGTTGATCATCCCATATTTTAATGAATAGTGCAATTTTTGTTTTTGGTGTCCATTATCTGTAGATGTTCCATTTGCTTCATTACGATCCATGTCTTCTTTGTAATTCCCCCTTTTTTTTCCTACTTCGTCAATTTATTCGTATTCCTCATAATTTTCCGTGCACCCCATTTTTTTTCCTTACATCCCATTTTTTTTTCCTTACACCCCATTTTTTTTCCCCTTACACCTCATTTTTTTCCCCTTACACCCCATTTTTTTTTCTTAATTACATCCCATATTTTAATGAATTCACAATTTTTGTTTCTAGTGACCATTATCTGTAGATGTTCCATTTCCTTCATTACGGTCCATGTCTTCTTCGTAATTTCCTAACCTTATTCCTACTTCCCCAATTTATTCGTATTCCTCATAATTTTCCGTACACCCCATTTTTTTCTGTTACACCCCATTCTCTTTTCCCTTACACCCCACTTTTTTTTTAATTACATCCCATATTTTAATGAATTCACAATTTTTGTTTTTGGTGTCCATTATCTATAGGTGTTCCATTTGCTTCATTACGGTCCATGTCTTCTTTGTAATTCCCCCTTTTTTTCCTACTTCCCCAATTTATTCTTAGTCCTCATAATTTTCCGTACACCCCATTTTTTTTCTTTACGCCCCATTTTTTTTCCCTTACACCCCTTTTCTTTTCACATGCGTGAACCCATTCCATGTTCAAGTACTTTCCATTTGAAGTGTCCTAGTTCAGTTCAAGTCAAAATTTATTAATTGTTGCACAATGTTTTATTGCAATATCTGTCTTTCAGTACAATTTGGTAAGAAGCACACGAACCACATGCAAAATTTGTACGCACCAACTCCCATTATACATCCTTTCAAAGGAAGTTTATGATGCTTAAGGGAGCAACTGCCCTATTTTGCAGTAATTTACTGCCGGGCAGCGTTCTCCCTAGTTCCCAAACTGCTGCCCGCAGTCATTGGGAGGGAAACCGCTGACGTGGCGATCCCGCGTTTTTTTTGACGTCACCGAAAATTTCAATTGATGTTATGTATGATGTCACGGGTGACACGTGACGTTGCTAGTGACGACGACACGTTCGCATGCTTTTCTCTCCTTGTTAGCTTGGACATCATCCAAGATCGCAGAATCCGGCACGCGTTTCAGAAAAAATGCAGGATGTTATATAAAACAGGCACACGTTTTTTTGAACGTCAGGTGTTTTTGCAAAAACGTAGTCAAAAATGCCGGTTTCTTATAGTGTTGGTTAATAGAGTCCAATCATTAGTGTTGCTTTAGAGAAATGGAAATAATGTGAATCCAAAAATACATGGAGTGAAGGATATTGTAGAGCAAAAGAAGGATAAATTAAAACAAAAAATAGATAGATAGATCTAGAGTATACTGAAGGTGTAGTTTTAAATCATTCACTTTCAAAATGTGATTATATAATAATCTATTGATCATATTGAATAGTGAAATGTTTTGTAATTAATACCCTAAACCTATATAATCCATGTGTCTATTTTATTTGAAATTGGTATTTCTGGCATTCCATTAAAATATGAGCATTTAACCCCTACAAGCTCAAGAAACCATATTTGGGTGGTTCCCCCAAACTTCGAGTAGAATTTTCAAGTTGAACCCAAAAAAAATTTCATTTTTTTTTTTGAAAATCTTGGGATATCTTTCAATATGTATACTAAAAACAAAGATGACAACCCTAAACCAAAAATTATAAAAGAAATAGCATAATGTGTTTAGTGTTTTCACGTGTTGGACTCTTATTAATAGGGAAAAGAGTTGATGTTTCCATCACCAAATGTTTTCATAGCACATTTGTGTTATGTCCGAATCCCTCATGCTTTTAGAAGTTCAAGCATTCCAAAAAAATTTCCTCCAGAAATCCATTCCAAAGAAATTTACTCCAAGAATGATAATATTTTACTTTTTATTGAATTTTGAAGGAATTTTGAAATTTCTCTTTCAAAATTTATAAAAAAATATTGGTGATAGCATTGGTGAATCTAATTATACGGATGGAATCTACAACTTTAAGTCTACAACTTTTATTTGTACCTCAATTCCAAAATGTGCTTGCAAATAACACTTTATAATGATTTTTCTTGCATGTGTCAATTTTGGGGATGAATCAGGACGTTCCAGGGTTAACCATAGCCAGGAAAAGAAAGTGTGTCAGCAATTGAATTGATGGTTACGGAATTCATTTTGAACAATCATTTGGTTTTCATTCTCTAAAAATCTATAAAGTTAGAAGAGTCACGGAGATTAAAGGGGAAACTTCATTGTGCATAGCTCAAAGATTAAATTGAATTAAGGTTTTACAACAAAACTTAAAGAAATAGTTTAAGTTATAATTATGTGTTCTTTTTTTGTACAATGGAGCATGCTTAACAATTCATGCTTTAAACCTTTAAAAACATTGAAAACATAAATTAATAAGTCAATGACATTTACGTATGTAGTGCATTTTGATAATTACACTAAAAGAAATTGAAAGTCAAACATATTATGCACACCACACCAACGTTTTGGATAAGTAATGTCAGGTTCAAAGTTAGTTTAGGGTAGAAGATATAGGATTTAGGGTTTAGAGCATACATTTCAATGTGTAGAGAAATAACTTCAATTATTTTTATGTACATTCAATCATCCTACATTGGATGCTTGTAGCATTCATTTGAATAATCACAGTCTTTAAGACACATTTGTACTTTTTGGAATCCAATGTTGTTGTCTGCCCAGTCGTAGCTATTGGATTCGCCGTCCGCCCGTCCGCCCCAATTTTTTTTTCTTTCCGTTGGGCAAATGTTGGACAGCCTTGAGGTTGTGATGGGGCGGACTGTTTGGGATCCGCCTCACACACCAAGCCGTCTGTCCATCCGTCCGCCCAAAGAAAAAATGAATAAATTGCGGACCCTGTGGCGGATGGCCCCGGCGGACGGCTCGGCCTAATGTCGGCGGATGTCTAGGGAGCAATGCCCGCGGACGCTGGACGTCCAGACGTGCGGACAACCCTGGCTTCATCAACTGTTTGCCTATAAAGGCATGGTGCCAAAGCCATAAATCTTGATTTGTAGAAGTCTGCAATCCATTTAACTCGTTGAATTTGGTCTTCCTCCCATTTATTTATAGAGCTTTCAGAGCTTTGAAGACTTCGACCCATAATGTGGACCCAAAGTGTATCCAAGATCCATGCCACCTCTCCAACCCAGAGCAAACATCTTCCCACTAACTTTTGCCTTGTTCATTTTTATGGAACCAGACCCTCCCTTCCTCAATTTCGCTAGTGAGGTTGTCAGTTTCTCAAAATCTTCATACTCCTTTGAAGCTTTTATATCTTCAACTTTTCTAAATGAAATTACTAACACAATTTTGTTTGTATTTCTATCCTCAATGGCTACTTTGTTTTCATACAGTGGTATATAGTCTTGTGGAATCTCTTCCATCACTTTTCCATCTAAAGTAATATCTTCAACATTTCGCGTTCTTGAATCAAAACCAATTCATTTCACACATTTGGACCTATTTTCTCTTTGGATTGTTTCAGTTTTTTTTCATATCTTGCTTTAATGTAAGCTTTGCGCTTCTTGCTTGCACTACCATTTCCTCTTCCTTTTGCCGTTATGAATTCACTATTAAATGATAAATTCAATGAATTTAATCAACAATAAATACTTTTGATTAAATTGAAGATGGTAAAGGCAAGTAATATTTCCTAAGGTTCCTATTACCTTCTTCATATACTAATTTTTTTTAAAGTAAAAAAATCCTTTTACATTATAGTTATTTTACTTTTTTGAAACATCCTTTTACATTATAGTTCTTTCTTTCTTTCAAAAGTTAAAAGAAACCATTTTTATCATTCTTTTACTTCATCAAAGTTAGGAAATAGGTTAAATTTTTATTTTTTAACCCTGAAAGTCACAAGGCCGTTTTTTTGTCAAAAACCATTGAGAACTACCACTTTTGCTAAGTTCAACCAAGGAAGTTAGTATTTTAAAAAAAAAATTAATCATTGGATCTTATACTACACTTGTCTTAGATCATTTGGTAAAAATTACAAGATGTTTGACTAAACAAATTGAAAGATATTGGCATTCAAAGAGGAAGAAATTTTTTTTTCCATGAAGTTGCACTAGTTGCCCACAAAATAGAAGCTCCAAAACTTTCACATGAGTGATCCAAATGGAATGAAACAAAGTTTTTCATTTACACACAATAATAATCTACAAGGAAAATAAGTAGTCCAATAATTACCTATAAAATACTATGATGGATATTTGGGTGCTTGGACATTAGTTTATAAGTAAAAAGACTTGTTTACAATACTTTTTTGCATTGAAAGTGATGGAATTCAATGAAYGTTCTTTTGAAGAGTTGTTCTAAAAATTGATTTTTTCTTCTTCAAATGTAACAAAGTACAATAAAGGGCATGATAAAATTACATAAGGTATTATGGTAATAGATCCATGATAATAGGTCTGTGGTATTAGGTACTAAAATTTATAAAGTTTGGTAAAAAAATTCCAGGGATCTTTAAAAATTGTATGTTCATCAACTTACAAGCTCACAAGCTCATCTTCATAGGCTCATAGAATACAAGGTAAAACAACCCTTTGCGGTTATTTGTTCCATAGTGGTCATCTATGAAGTGGCCCCATTGTGGTTTTTTTAGTTATGTGAGATCTAGGCCACAATCAATGTCTTACATGATAGTGATGGAGTGATTAGTGACCACATTATGGACTTCCAACTTTCAAATGTAAAATTCATTACAAAATTGACTTTTTATGCATTCATGTTAGAAAATATTGTGATTGCATTAGGTAGTGAGATGAGCATCATGGATTCACATTTTGTTGGCTATGGGGTGGTCTATAGACCCTATTGGGTCATAGAAAATTGAACACTTCAAAAATTCCTAGTAAATTCATACTTCATCAAAAAAATATAGTACCAAATTATCAATTGTACTTGCTATTTCTCACACTTGTCTTTAAGTGGGGGAAAAATTGAAAAAATTCCATAGTAGTGTGAGGCCAAACACCAAATTCTGACCACAATGGATTGTCTTACTTTAGTAACCCTACTTTGGAATGTTATCTGTAACGATATTTTTTGGTCAAGAATCAATAAAAAATCATGAGTACAATAATAGGGGAATACTTAAAGACAATTCATTTCAAGAAAATTCAATTCATTAAGATCTCTCTATAGAAGTGATTTTTACACAAAAATTTGATAAAAAAAATACTTTTGAATAGATTCCACCCCTACGTACAATCCCATTGTCCCATGGTTGTTTGCCAGGACAACTCGACAACACGACGAACACGACACCCAACACGTCAAGTACACCCCCTTGTTTGTCTAATAGAGTCAACTTATCTTTGACTTTTAGGAGAAAATTACTATCCTGCTCGTTCGCCATGTGGATGCCACTTGGCATCCATGTGGCAAAGTAGGAGGGCGCATGCGGGTGTGGGCGACCTTAAGTACAGGGCGACTACGGGAAGGGGCGACCTCGGGTAGGGGGCGAGTGCAATAGGGGCGACCTCTTGTCTTACTATTCAAATATGTCATTTCTAGTGTATTCGTCTATGAAATTGAAAAAGAAAAATTATTTTAAATCTAACCATTGGATCTTATACTCCTTTTGTCTTAGATCACGTGGTAAAAAATTTCATCAAGTTTGACTGTATGGATTAGAAGATATTAGCATTCAAAGTTGGAAAAAAAAAATTTCTGAATGCTGACCTACAATCTCAGATGACTTTGACCGCCATTGGTGGAAAATTTTTGTACTAAAGAATTTGAGTTAAATTTTTTTTATGATGAATAGTTGACTTCAAATTCTAGAGAGGATTTTTTTTTAAACTCTTGATTTCTATTTTTTATTTAAAATTGTCAAGTACAAGTGGGGACGTAGGTCCAATATTGAGCAAGAAATTAAATCATTAATAGCTCTAAGATAGAATTAAAACACAATAATCCCAACAAAGATATTTTTTTGCAAGCAAACTTAATCTTATAAAAAAATATTTTAAATTGTAAAAATTGCATTAAAAAATGAATCTTATAAGTTGTTTTTCATAAAAATGCTAGACAAGGAAGGATGATACTTGTATAAATTAGTTACATCACGTACCTATTTGAAATAAATTAGAGATTTCCATATAAAGAAAAAGCATAGTCTAAAGAAAAAAAATCTTCAAAAACAAATTTAGATTTTTGAAATTTTTTTGTTGCTCAATAAGTCAATCTCTGCAATTTTGAACACAACTTTTGTTTCTAGGCATCATTTAAAAAACAATTATACTACCACAAAGTTAATTAGTTTTTTTTATCTATGAAAAAAATTCAGAAAATCATGACAAAAAAATTTAAACCATATGACTTTTCCTAGCCCAAATCCAAGTTGTCCTCGAAAGGGACAAATGGTCTTTTAAGGGCTAACCCCTGAAGGACCAAGAGCGCACAATGTGTCCTTTTCAAATTTTCAATGGCAAATTCTTGGTAGAGCTACTCGAATCACAATATTCTTTAAACTAGGATTTTGTAGAGCAACAAGTTAACTTTTCATACTTGTTGCATTTCCTAATTTTCAAAATTTTAATGTAAGAACTATTTAAAATTTTATATAGGAAATGTAGTCTATTTGGATAAAGGGAGCAGATGTAATGTCTCAACTAAAGTAATAGCAAGGATGGAATTTTTTTTTTATACATTTATAGTCTTTATTTCGCCCAAAGAAATAAAATTTAGATTTTGTTTTTCAAATTTGTTGTTTTAGCAATTTTACATATAAAAGACTGAATCAAGTATCATTAAGAACACAAAATAATGAGAATGATTCCGAATTTCTTAATGATGTTCCAAAAAAAATGCCAATAATATTAATTGTTAAATTTCAAAAATTGACGCATATATAAATTCTTTTTGGAATTGTAGGATCCAATTTGGCTAGGTTTAGTTTTGTACTCTTTATATTTAAAAATGTGTACAAATTTGAGAACATATATATATCCACTTCCTATTATTTTATTTTTTATTTTTAAATCAATTTAACAAATAAATCAAAATTAGGAGGATCTTTGGCAATTGCAAATATTAAATTGAAATTCTTTTTCAAAAAATCTTTACCCAATATTTTTTTATAAAATCAAGATGAAAAATAATTCATGACAAGGAATTTTAGAGAATTGTCAGTAATAAATAATAAAGTGCTTAATTGAATGTCTAACTTTTATTTTTGTAAGTTTAGATTTATTTGATAAATAGAAGATGAAAGGGATGAGTAAAGCTTAGTGGTTCTTTGAGAATCAAAATTTAATAATTAAACAAGTTCTTATTTAATTCCCCACCCTTTAAATTTTTCTTCTAGATCAACATAACAAGTAAATCATAATTGGGATAACTCTTTCAAAATTGAAAAAACTTTTTAATTCAATAAAAAAAAAATTCTAATCTAAATCTTTGCCCATTAATTTTTTTATTAAAATTGACAAAAAAACAATTGATAATAAAAAAGAATCTTAGAAAATTACAAAAAATAAAGTGAAAAGATTTTACTTACATTTCTATGCTACATTTAAAATCTTCAAACAAACATGAAAATAATACTTAAGTGCGACAAGACTTTCGAATTTCTCAAAAATAAATGAAGAATTTCTTACTTAAATCTCTAGCTTTTAGTTTTTTTTGAAAAATCAAGGTGACCAATTGCTCATTATTAAGAAAATTTAGTTAGAAATTGCTAAAAATGAATAATAGAATTTTACTTAATCCCTAAAGGACCATGGCCTTTTTTTCTGTGAAAAAACACTCAAGACTGCCATTTCTATAGCAAAGAGTGAAAAAAATTGATAACTTTTTTTTTTGCACGTCTAACTATAGGATATTATATCTAACTAGTATGAGGATGAGTAGAAAAAAATTCAAAATTTTCGGAGCCACAAATTGCAAGATATCTGCATTTAAAGTGAAAAAATAGGTTTTGTAACACATTGCTAGACTATGTTATTTGAATTTGAACCTTCTTAACTTTTATTCTTTGCAGGACATAGTTTTGAGCTTTAAATCTTTATATTATAAAATTGTGTTGAGAATCTAGGGCAAAAAATAAATTTAAAACAAACTAAATGTTTATTCTTTAAAAAATTGTTAAGTAGAAGTAGGTACAAGATCAAAGAAAAATCAAAGTTATTGATAAATTTATCCTAAGCTAAAAATTTACATTAATTTTTATAGATTAAAATTTGCTAATCCCAATGGCGGGATTGTTCTAGCATTCAAACTAATCCATGCTTAACTTTTTTTTGCTTAAAATTGTAAAAATTGCATTCAAAATGAATCCTAAAAGTTATTTTTTCAAGAAGATCCAATTTCTCAAGAAACAAGATTGTCCATAAGTTTCTCATAACAAATCCAAATGAAATGGCTCAGTGCTTTCCATATAGACAGAAGTATAGTCTATGAGGAAAAAAGAAGGTTGAAAAATTTCAAATTTTTGAAACTTTTTATTGCTACCTTCCTTCCTCCAATCTCCCCTATATTGAGTTATTTTGGGCATAGCTTTTGTTCTAAAGCATTGATTGTAAAAGAAACTATATTCTCATAAATCTTATTATTTTTCTATATTCAATAAAAGTTTCAAAAAATGTGGATGAAAATTGAGCCCGTAGGTACATGCTCGAAATCTACCTTGTCCATTGAACGGACAAATGGTCCTTTAGGGGTTAAACATTCATTCAATGTTTTTCATTTTTGATTCAACATTACAATTTTCTTTTATTAGAATGAGATTTTTTAATGTTTCAAAWATAAATAGAGAATCTCTTGCATAAATCTCTAAATGAAATTTTTTCTTTGTAATTCAAAATAACAAATAATTCATTATTTGGCAAAGTCTTTAAGGATTTTGAATTATTATTATAAGAGCATTTACTTAAACATCCACTCAGTATTTTCAATTTTCAATTTAGTGTAAGAAGTAATGCTTGATTTGGATTATTTTTTTTTAAATTGAAGAAATATTGCGGAATCTCTTACTTAAATTTCTACCATTTATTTTTCATTTGCAATATTTAAGTGATGAATAATTAATGATTAAATTCTTTTTTTTAAGAATTGAAAAACATAAATAGGAAAGTATAATTAGACTTAATTCTCCAATCTCCATCTTTTATTTTATTATTTATATAATAAAAGTGAAAAACAATGAATGATAAGGAGTCTCAATGAATTGAAAAAAAATAATTAGGTAATTCTTTACTTGAATATCCACTTTTTATCTCTTAAAATTAAATTAATGTAATAAATATTACGTAAATAAGTAGAATCAGTCTTTAAATACTCCACGACATAAATGGCAAAGTTCTTACTTGAAGCTCCATATTTTTTTTTAATTATTAAAAAATGCAAGTGGCAAATAATTCATGATAAGCAATCTTTGAGGATTGCTAAAAAAAAAATAGAATATTTAATTCTTTAACTTTATTTTTAAGTCTTAGAATCAACACTACAAACATTTCATGATTATAAAGACTCTTAAGTTTGAAAAAAACCAAAAAAATCTAAAAAAAAATCATACTTAAATCACCATCATTTATCATTTCTAAATGAAAGTGACAAATAATTCATGACTAGGATGATTATTTGTGAATTGCAAAAATAAAAGGGTAGATTTTGACTTATGTATCAATCCAATATTTTTGTTATTGAATCAAATTTGAAAGTAATACATAATTAAGAAGAGTCTTGGAAAATTGCACAAAATTAAAAGAACTTATCACTTAATTTTATATCCACTATTTATTCATTCTAAATAAACATCAAAATGAAAAGATAAGTAGGACAAATTTTTAAAATTACAATAAATAATAGGAAAAGTTTTGGGGCAAAAACAAATTCTTTTCAAAAGGAGCATGGAGGTGGAGGGCGAGTGCAGGTACAAGGGCGACAGTGGGTAGGAGAGAAGGCCATAACTCGGAGCAAAACAAATTATTTTCAAAGGGCGCATGGAGGGGAAAGGGCAACTGCGGATTCTAAGGCAACCACGGATGCATGGCGACTTCGAGTAGGAGAAAGCCATCACTTGGAGGAAAAATATTCTTTGAAAAGGTGCATGGAGGTGGAAGGGCAAGTGCGGGTCCTAAAGTGACCACGGGTCCAAGGGCGACCGCGGGTGGGAGAGAAAGCCATTGCTTGGAACAATTTTTTTTTTTGAAAGGGTGCATGTTAATGGAAAGGCGAGTGCGGGTCTTAGGCCGACTTTGGGTAGGAGAAAGCCATCACTTGGAGGCAAGAAATTCTTTGAAAAGGCACATGGAGATAGAAGGGCGTGTGCTGGTCCTAAGGCGACCGCGGGTCCAAGGGCGACTGCCGGTGGGAGAGAAAGCCATTGCTTGGAACAAAATTTCTTTTTGAAATGGCGCATGCAGGTAGAAGGGCAAGTGCGGGTTTTAGGGCGACTGAGGGTCCAAAGGCAACCGCGGGTAGAAGAGAAGGCCATAATTTGGAGCAAAAACAAATTCTTTTCAAAGGGCGCATGGAGGTGAAAGGGCGACTGTGGGTCTTAGGGCGACCGCAGGTCCAAGGTGACTTTGGATAGGAGAAAGCCATCACTTGGAGGAAACATATTCTTTGAAAAGGCGCATGGAGGTGGAAAGGCGAGTGTGTGTCCTAAGGCGACTGCGGGTACACGGTCGACTGTGGATGGGAAAGAAAACCATCGCTTGGAACTAAAACGTTTCTTTGAAAAGGCACATGCAAGTGGAAGGGCAAGTGCGGGTCCTAGGCTGACTTTGGGTTGGAGAAAGCCATCACTTGGAGGCAAGAAATTCTCTGAAAAGGGACATGGAGGTGGAAGGGCGCGTGCGGGAGGGAGAGAAAGCCATCGCTTGGAACAAAAAAATTCTTTGAAATGACGCATGGAGGTAGAAGGGCAAGTGCGGGTCCTAGGATGATTGCGGGTCTAAAGGCGACCGTAGGTGTTGAACAAATAATTTTTTTCGCGCCAATGGCACATCAATGCAATTGAAAGCAAATCATGGTAGAAAGTGAAAAGGGAGTAAAAGAGAGAATCTTGAAAATTAACGGAGAATTAGTTGCAATTATTTGAGAAAATGGTTTAAACGCACTTTATTGGGATTTTTCAATAGAAATTTGTTTGCTTAGGTATATGAATAGTTTTTGTGGTTTTCAAAAAATGGATAGATGAAAATATTTGTAGGATGACTTAGATAGAAGTTTTATGAAATCTTCTTCAAAAGATATTTTCCCTCCGTCAAGGAGTTTATATATGTAGAGTGACCATTTAAGTATAAAATGAAGAAGTGGTTATATAAAGAAACCTAAAGGCAAATATCCTTCAAAATAGAGTATAAAGGTTAAAGTAAGAACTTGCTCACTCGCTTTTTGAAATTTTTAAAGAACCATCAAACTCATGTATTATTAATCACATAAAATTCATAAATAAATGAATTCTATGACAGAGATTTGACACCTAAGTGCCAAAAGTACCAAAATTTGGAATTTGCAAAACTTTGAAGTTAAATAAAACCTAACATGTTTTCAACTTTTGTGGTTTGTACTTTCGCAAAGTCTTCATTGAAATCTAGTTTTAGCATCAAAAAACTAATTTTAAAAATGATTGACTATGATTATCTATTCAAGATTTTGTATGAGGAGGTCCATTTGAATTTTGAATTTTTATAATGTTCAGTGCTCTTAAAAAAACTCATAATATAAATCATTTAAAAAAATTATAGAGTAGATTTTGGAAAGCCATAAATTCATTGGAGTTATGCATGTTAGGACTTTCAACCTCACATTCTCTTGGTCACCCTAAACCCTAAACCTAAACCCTAAACCTAAACCCTAAACCTAAACCCTAAACCCTAAATCAAACCCTAAACCCTAATTTTTAATTTTTTAATTTAATTTTTATAATCACAAAAAATAGTAGATAGAAAATTTAAGGTGTCTTCCATTTATTTTTTGGAATCTTCAAAAATCATTGCATTTAGTATCATTTGTCACATTGATTTACAAAATGAAAATGAAATGTGTTGAAGCAATTAAGAACTCATTATCGTACTTTTTATTAAAATTCTTAAAGAATCCTCTCAAAATTTGAATAATTTGTCACATTGGCTTTTTGAAAAAATTATTAAGTGAGGAGATTTAAGAAAATAATATTTCTATTTATTTTTCACAATTCTAAAAAATATATTTCTAAGTCTCAATCACATATTAACTTTACTTGGGTTTAAAAGTAAAATGTATAGGGTAGAGATTGAAATAAAAACACACCCAATTATGTTTTTGAATTGATAAAAAAATTCTCTTTCTCATGTCTTATTTGCCTCTCTGAATTTGAAATAAAATATAGAGTAAAGATCAAAATAAAAATTTGCCCAATCATATTTCGTAATTCATAAAAAATTCATGATTTCCTTTTGTTATTTTTGTCGTTGATTTCATAATAAAAAATAAGGGGTGAATTTTCAAAGAAAACCTTTGTATTATTTCTTGAAATTTTTCTTAGACTCCTTGTAGTCATGAATAATTTATCACTTTGATTTTCTAAATACAAGATAAATGATGTTGATTTAAATTTAAAAAAGTTCTTTTTATTTTTACATTTTTGAATTACTTGTCATGTTTATTTTGAAAATGAAAAATGAAAAGTGGGCATTGAATTATGAACATATTTATTTACATTTTGTAATCCTCACAAAATCATATTACCCTTGTATTATTTGTAGCATTGATCTAATGATWAAAATAAAGGGTGGAGATTTAGGTAAGATTATTTGATTTATTTTGGACAATGATCCAAAATAATTCCTAATAATAAATTATTTGTCAATTTGATTCTATAAATTGAAAAATAAGCAAAAAATTTAAGCACAAACTTTCCTCTAATTATTTTTTGGAATCTTAAAAGAATCAATTTATTCATATATTGATAGTCACATTGTTTTAAGAAAAGAATAAAAGGGTGGCAAATTAACTAACAATTATTCCATGTAACGTTTTCAATTCCTAAAGAGACTTCTTAATTTTGAATTATTTGTCATGTTGATTTGTAAGATAAAAAATAAAAGGTAGAAATGTCATTGAAAACTTTCTTATTTTTTTTTGACAATTTTCAATGAATATACTAGTCATGTATTATTTGCCACTTTGATCTAAAAATAAAATGTACGTGAAAACAATTGAAGCAAAAATGTATCCAATTCATGTTTTGCAATTCAAAAAGTATCCTCCTCCTCATGAATTATTTGTCACATTGATTTGGAATTTAAGAAGGGCTGGATATTGAAATAAAAACTTTCCTATTTATTTATTTCAATTATTTAAGACTCCTAATAAAAAATTATTTGTTAATTGATTTTAAAAGTAAGAACTAAAAAGAAGAGATTTTGATTAGAATTTTTTTCATTTATTTTTCACAATTCTCAATGACTCACTCTACTCAAGTATTGTTTATCAAATTAACATTCATTTAATAATTATGAATAAAGAATGTAGAATTAAGTGAAAAATCTAACTCTTAATTTTTGTAATTTTTCAAAAGTCCTCCTAATTATAATTTATTTTTTGTTTTTATTTTACAAATAAACAATGAAAGCAAAGAGTTAAGAACTTCACTTTTAATATTTGACAATCTTCAAAGATTGTTGTCACTTTAAAATTTAAAATAAAAAACAAAGGACAAAGATTCAATAACTAAGTATTTCCTTTATATTGTTTGCAATTTGCAAATATTCATCTTAAATCAATCATATTCTCACCTAATTTGATTTTTTAAAAGATATTGAATTTGAAGAAGATTGGGTTTGAAAGAAATTGGATTCCTTTCTTTCCAAAATTGTCCCATTACCCATTCAAGTAGCCTCTTTACTTGCTCAACAATTATGCACATGTCCTTTCCCCACCCATATTGGCCCTTTTCACACATGCATTTGTCCCTTCTCTACTCACATTTGCCTTTTCTCCACCCGAACATGAAATTGCCTTTATCCCATCCGCACTCGCCCTTTCACCACCCGCACTCGCCCTCTTTCCACCCACATTTGCCTTTTTCCACCCGCAGTCGCCCTCTTCTTATCTACACTCGCTCTTTCACCACCCGAAGTTGCTATTTTCCCACCCGCACTTGTCCTTTCTCGACCAGCAGTCGCCCTCTTCTTATCTGCACTCGCTCTTTCACCACCTGAAGTTGCTATTTTCCCACCCGCACTCATCATTTTTCCACCTGCAGTCGCCTTCTTCCCATCCGCACTTGCCCTTTTTCACCCACACTTGCCTTTTTACTACTCGAAGTGGCCCCTTTGCCATTCGCACTCTCCTTTTTGCCATCCATAGTCGCCTCTTTGCCACCTGCACTGTCCCTTTCGCCATCTGCAGTCACCCCTTTGCCACCCCCAGTCGCACTTTCATCAGTGCAGTCGCCCCGCCCCAGTCTCCTTTTTTTGGACCTGTTGTCACCCATCTCTTACTCGTACTTGCACCACCCGCATTCGCCCCTACCCGTACTCGCCTTTTTTTGGACCCGTGGTTGCCCTATCCGCAATCGTTTATGCTGACATAGTTTGGGCTTTCTACATTGAATGAAAATATCTGCCCGTCGGGTAGAAAATTTTGAAAAGTTGGGTAACCTTGGGTGCGGGCGCCCTCGAATTTGTTGAGCACATGCGACAAATGTCAGATATGACATGCGACGTCAGACATACAACTCACCACCAAAACCCGAAAACGCGTTCGACGGAACAACCCTGCATTGTCCTAATGGAGGCAACATAGATTTATGGCAATCTCCTACTATCTTAGTATTTGTTGTCATTTTTTCAAACTTTTGTGAAAATTTAGAAAACATCGTTTTTTTGAAAATACAATTTTTATTTTGATTGGTGCCAAAGATCCACAATTATAGTGCATAAAATCCAAATTCTTATTTGGTGGCTTCAAAACAACCCTTCCAATAGTTTATTTATTGTTGAATTAGACTTGTTAAGTACTATTATTAGGATACAAAGTGAAAATAGTATCAATTGATTAATTTCACATTCCATAATTGCCTAAGCTTGGGACCTTGAATTCTCTACAAAGTAATTTATTGGAAAATACATACATAAAAAAAACAAAAAAACATAAGAAATAAGTTTTTCAAAATAATTATGGGGCCCACCTCTAATATAGATGTAGGAATGTAAAAAAAAATCTTTTATGTGGTATCTATATCTTTTACATTGTATCTTTTATGCATAAAATTATATTTATATGTATAAAATTAGATGCACATACTTATAAAAATAAAAATATTATTTTTTTACATATGTATAAAATTATATTCATATATATAAAATTAGATATACATACTTATAAAAATAAAAATATTCTTTTTTTATATATTTAATTTTAAACTAACTATACTTAAGCACTTTTTCACTTTATAAATATTATTTTATCATTTCTTTTTTTTAATATTATTTTGATGGTTTCCATCCTTGAAGATATGAGGGGTGCATTGAAAGAGTTTCATCTAAAGTGACCCCTCATGTCAACTTGGATTAATTGGAAAGCATATGTTTTGTTGTATTATGTTGATACACTCAATCCTTGGAGACATGAGGGGTGCATTGGGAGAGTGGCATCTAAAGCGGCTCCTCATGTCCAAAGGAATTAATTGGAAATAGTAGGAAGCATAGTTTTTTTTTCTGAAAATTATTATTAAAGATTGCCCATTTTAAAGCTCGCTGTGCTAGTAGAATTGAAATGTTATATACCTTTTAATTTATCAATTGAAGTCATTTAAATTGCCCATTATTTAGTGTTTAATGTTTTTTTCTTATAAGCACATAATATATTTGTTTTATTCTATTGTACTGGGGATCAATTTTGTAAGAGTTAGGTTTTATTTACATTGTGTTTTTTATTTTCCAAGTACATGTACAATATCATTTAGTTTTTTGAAACAAATAAAAGGTTAATCAAAAAATAAAAAATAAAATAATCAATATTTAGGATTATTCCACTACAACAAAATGGGTATTTTATGACTGCAAAAATATGACTGGAGATGACTGGTGACTGCTCGCAATCATATTCTTGGAGGCCAAATTCTTGGAAAAAAATATGACTGCAAATATGACTGTCAGTCATATTTTGGACTTATACTTCACAAGTGTATAGTATACAGCCATTGGGAACGCCTAGATACTTCATAGAGAACAATGGGGAACATGTTTGGGGAACACCTTGTCATATGGGGCAGTCATATTTTTTTCGTCAGTCATATTCTTTTCGTCAGTCATATTTTGTAGTCGTATCTCTATGGTAGTGTAATTTTATTTTTTGAGGCAACCCAAGGAGATTTTGGTGGAAAACACATTTAGCTAGAGCTCAGTCATATATCTACTTCAGTCATATTTTTCAGTCATATTTTGTTATAAGTCACATTTTGCAATTACATTCTTTTGGTATTAATTTTTTTCCCTTTTGGGCAACCTAAGGTAAATGTTAGTAGGAAACATTTTTGAAAACGTGCAGTCATATGTTTCCATCAGTCATCTTTGCAGTCATATTATTTTCCTAGTCGTATTTTGGAATTGCCTTTGTTTGGTATTTATTTTTCTTTTGAGGTAGCTCAAACAAGAGTTTGACCATCTCAGATTTCCCTCTTATTTTTTGGCCATAGGGGTCACTCTTCAAACTATAGGTGTGACAATATTTCATACCTATTGCAAAGGGTTTTTTTGGTGTATATTATGCCTTTGTATTATAAAATTGTCATCCAATAATTTGTGGCGGGCCATACTTATATATCATTCATTAATTAGAGTGTCTGCTATGTTCAATAATGAAAGTGGAAAAATAAAACYGTTAATAGGARGARGGCATATATGGATTCTTTCTCGCYGTGTCTYGTTCARTGGGACAAAAGAAASATCTCAAAATGCATGTTCAACATGTTTTGGTTCCTTTTGTTGATTTTATTTCAAAGTGAACATATACATTTGGTACAACAAACAATCCTAAAAAATAGGGGTTTAAATTAGGATTTGATGAGTTTTTTAATCACATAGAGGTATTTTTGTTACATGATTACATGAAGTTGGGAGGACATAATCACACAACCTACTTGTGCACATGCAAATTGAGTACCCAATGTGTTGCTCAACAATTTTTACCCMTTTTTGTGACATTTTTCATCCAAATAATGCACAGTTACATGTTCTGTTCCTATGTTTTATGCCAATAACAACGTTCAATAACATACCAAATTTTCAATATGAAAGGAAACTTTACATGTACCACTCTTTAGCACAATTGGAGACTCATTCATAATCTGCATCGGAGTATTGGAAGTCATCTACCTCTATACCACTTTGTCTAAGATGTTGCAATGCAATTGCAACCACGTCGGCTTCTACTTCCACTGCATCACACAAGATGGGTGCTATGGGTATGAAGTCTTTGTTTAAGTCCGTGGCTTCCAATCCTTGAAAATCTGTTGTCTTTCCCAAGGATATGCACTCCACTTCAGGCATTGCTTGATGTTTGGAGAACAATCGAGCACCTCTCGGTTCTTTGCGGAGTACAACTTCCCATCCATGCTTAGCCTTATTGGGGGCAAAAAAAACTTGTTTTACGTGGAGAGGAAAGGCAAATGACTGTGCAGAGTCTGGAATCAATCTATCAAAGTTCACACTAGTGAACCCATACTCATCACGCTTCATGGTGGCCATGTCCCCTTCATGTTTGCTACCACCCAATTGCAATAGAGGACCACAACCTCAAATTGCCCATAGTCTACGGATAGGATTTCTTCCACCCACCCCACGTATTCCAACTCTGAGGTCTTCATGTTCCTATCCTTTACGCCCGCTCGATAGAGCTGTTGAAAGGTTGCTGCTACTCCCGAGTCCATTGTTGTTAATTGCTTCTCGGAGCTTTGGACAYGAATATGGTTTCCAAATGCATACATGGAACGATATGACTTGGCTCGATCAGATRGAGGTAATATYARAGCTTTGACATCATTCTCTACYTRTTCAGTCCCGATTTCYATGRCAWGCACCACTGCCTTCGGAAACCAAATGTGAAACTCTTCRTTGCACATTTCTKCTGGATACACTATTCGGCTCTTCCGTTTTTTACGCYTGTATTGTTCTYGGWGCTTTTYGCGAGATGACATGTCATCCTTGTATTTCCTAGTTCATACAACAATTCAATGTATGAGTTCATTTCCAAGTGCCGCTACATCACAAGWTTTAGTCATAACTGCTATGACATCACTACTTGCAAGCATAAATGCAATGGCATCACTACTTGCAATCATAAATGCAATGACATCAATACTTCCAATCATAAATGCTATGGCATCACTACGTGCAATCACATTTGTATATATTTGTATTTATAGGGTAGAAATTTGAGTGTTCATGAGGCAAGGTAGCACAAGATGTATCGAGGGCAATGCATTTGATGCTCGACTAATCGCCTTCTCCAAAAGCATTACACAGTATTCGATGTCTGATGGGTTCCGACTCAAAGCTTGAAATGGTTCCATTAAGGTTTTAAGGTAGTTGTCATTTGGAACCAAAGGATCCCATGCAACAATGTGTAGCACATTTTGGCCTGGTGACCTAGATGTAGCGGTGGAATCAAAATCCACTTGAAGTACCCRAGCAGGGCCATGACTTGGGTCCGGAATCATACTGAAAAGATCATTAAGATCTCTAGTAGCACCACCTATTTCTTTCCCCCACAAAAAACACCACTTCATGGAAGTCCCCACAGCTAGAAATTTAGCCACTTCTTGGAGAAGTGCCTCTCCAATTGGAGCCCATATCCCGACATCAAA